>ML814314.1:96178-123131 GCA_009831015.1 Picea engelmannii | reverse complement strand
CATGCCTCTAAGTCTTACAAACACCGGATTGATAATAAATGCACTCTAATTTACTTGGGTAGATCTAGAGCTCAACAGAGCCCACTTGGGATTTTTTTGTGGATACGGTAAAGGAACAGTATTACCCCGTTGGCAACTATGAGGACCAGTACATGAGATGGACCACATTGCAATAAGAGAGGGGCCAAGCCATTCCAGAGTTCACCAATACCTTCCATACCTTGCACACCAAGCTGGGTATTAAAGACTCCGAACAAAATTTGGTTCTGAAATACCATGGGGCTCTACACAGATACATCCAAACTGAAATGGATTTTTTGGACATCTCATCACTCGGTGCTGCTTATCGATATGCTGTTGAAATCGAGCAGAAATTTAAGCACCAGAACAAATGTGAGTTTAGGTCTGCAAATTTGCAACAACCAAAGTATGACAAAGATGGCCCTAACAAATAGTCTCCTGAAAACCAGTCCAATCCACAAGAAAAGAAGGGTCATAGGAAGACAAAGAAGGATACCAGAAAATGGTGTGATTTCCACAAAAGCCCCTGGCACAACATCGATGAATGTTGATCAAAATAGTCATTGGTGGCTGAGATCAAAGACAAGGAGCCAAACCCTGATTCAAAATCTGATTCTGAAAATACTAGTAAAAGATAGATCATCGACGCAGACCCCACTGCTATTGTCGTGACTGTAACAATTCAACCAGAAGAACCAAGAGATACAGAAGAGGGGGAGCACCTTTTTCATTCATAGATGTGGGTGAAGGGGACCCTGCTACATTTTATTGTTGATAGCGGAAGCCAGAAGAACCTCATCTCAGCAGAGGTCGTCAAACAGTTGGGATTATCGACAACACCACACCCGCAACCATACAACATTGGGTGGCTTCACCAAGGACGAGATCTTCGTGTCAGCCAGTAGTGTCGATTTTCATACGACATCCAACCCTTCAGGGATGAGGTATTATGTGATGTTTCCCCACTAGATGTCTGTGATGTTCTCTTGGGCCAACCATATATGTGGAAGCACCATGCTATTTATGAGTCTCGACCCCGTAGTGTCATTGTTACTTTGGGGGGTCATCTCTACATGACACCATAGGTAGTTCCAACTACTGCCCCACCTAAACAGTGCTGCAAGGTAGAATCTCATACTGCAAAATTCATCTTCTTTACAATCTGTTCAAAAGGGGAACAGAAGGACACTGCAACCGCTATAGCCTCGCCCCAAGCACCTTCTATCCAATAGAAGAAGGTTGACAAGGTTGTAGCAAAGCACAAAGATTCCTTCTGCACACATTCATCTCATGTATCCAGACTGGTTAAAAAGGTCCAACCCTTCCAGCCACAAGTTCGTGATAGCCTTCAACAAGCTAAGCAACGCAACTTCTCTAAGAAGGCAAGCAACTCACCAAGATTCAGTTTCAGCAATCGCTTTCCCCTCTCCCCTGGGAACTCAAAGCAATGGAGACCATTGCTTCCTAAGGAGGGAGGATTGATCTAGGTGGATATCAGTGGTCACCCACCTTCTCCAACTGGCTCAAAACAATTTTCTGGCAATTTTGGTAATTTACTATTTTTATCTGTTTTTAACTTCCTGGGCCATTTTGAGGCCCTAAACGATGTTTTTTGAGAAAACGGGGAGAAACATGGATCGTGGATCGATGTTTCTCACCCAAAAGTTGTATTCCTCAGATAGATATTTCCAACGAGCTATCGAGCGCCCCAAACGAAGATCGTATGCAAAAGTTACGCCCCTGGGAAGTTGACATATCAACTACCCCCATCGAGGCCCACAAACCTTTTGGATTTTCATCTTCTGGGGTTAGGGTTTTGGATTTTCCTTATGTTAAAAAAGGCCCTTAGAGCCTCATTGTAATAAACATATTCTTGCGAATGCAATTAGCCGTGGCATCTCTTCTCAGAGATAAGCTGCCACCATTCTAGCGAGTCTTTCACTCTGTATTTTTACAGTCTCTGTACATTTATTTCATTAATAGAAATCATGTATTACTGTATATCTGTGTTTATGGTTGCATCTCTGATACATCTCCGATACATCTCCGATACATCTCCGATACATTTCTGTTAGATTATTGAATATCTGCGATATCTCTGTGCATTTATTTATTATATCTCCTCTCTCATTTCATGCCGAAAATAATCCGGATCAGTTGGTGTGCTATTCTTTGCATGCGACAATTGTATGGCCAATGTGAGAATGTGTTTAAGATCAAGGTAATCTAGATTCTTTCTCGTCCCTTGGATTTGAAGCTACTCATTGTAGGTTAGTGGAAAAAAACTTGTAGAGACTATAAAATTGCATGAAACTTGTTGGAACCCGTGGAAACTTTCTAGAACTTGCATAGAGCTCATTATTTTGATCCCTAATAGGTAAACACAGACCCCACATGCAAAGCACTTGGAGAAAGGGCTTAAACAAGGTTTTGGAGGGAAAAAAAGAACTTGAACTCCTCTAATGAAACCCTAAAGGTATATAACTCATTTTCTCATATATTCTTGAGTGATTGGGTTTCAATCTATAGTGTGATTGTGAACAAGGAAACTTGTTTTAGTGGGGTTTGCTATAATACCTTCAATCTCATGCTTTTGTTAGATAATCCAAAGTACAAATATTATAGTTTAATAAGTTAGAATAAAATCATTATTAATTTAGGATATTAAATTAATAATCTAGAACATTTGATTAATAAATGGAGACATTTAGAAATATATTATTGCTGTAAAAGATATGACTCTAGAAAGGTGTCGTATCTTAGGCTCTAAATTAGGGGTATAGTTAGAAGATTGTTAAGATAGCATTTATTGTAAATGGACACTTGTTTATTTAATAAGTGATCCATATCTAGAGTTTGTTAAGACATTTAGCATATATATAGTTCATTGCAAGAGTGTTGTGTAGTTCTGGTGTAAACTCTTGCAAATTCTCTTATGTAATTTCTTTTCCTATTTAATAAAAGTGTCTGTCTGAGGACACTTCTGTTATTATTGTGGTATTAGAGCTCTAGTAATGCAGCTGAACTGAGGATGAGATTTCAGCTGATCTGAAGAGAAGATTTTAGCTCTACAGGACAACACACTCCATCAGAAAAATGGTCAGTTAATTGTTATTTTTTTTAAAGGGAAAATAAATTTTCTGTCTTCTGTAATTTAATTATTGAATTACTGGTTCAAATCACGTTTTTTCAAGAAAAAAACTTATGTTCCATGCACGCTGTAAAATGATGTTCATGCTCAGGAAACGATTACTCTCTTTGTAACTGCATTCACTTTCAACGATTTTTTATTTCTTCTGCCATTATTGTGGTCTGCATAGCTTGCCTATTGCCAATTTTTCTTATTCCTATCGTCAACCTACTGCCATTATTGTGGCATTGCATTAATCATTTGAATATGAAGCTTCAGTAAGATCTTCAGTTGTGAAATAGTTCCAATATACACACTGCATCTTGATGGGATACATACCTTGTGTGGTTATGTACGGGGTTGCAAATTGGCTGTTGGACATTACATCCAAGTTGTGGTGTAGTTCATGGAAGAGTAATGCTGTTACAAGATAAAGGATTAAAAGTTTTTTTTGTTAAAATGGAATTAGCTATATGTATGAAGATCATACATCCATGAAACCTATTGGTTGAGTATCCAACTTCATTTTTTGACTGCACAAAAACTTCTGCCATAATTGAATCGACAACTTCTGCAAATTGAATCGACGACTTCTGCAAATTGAATCAACAACTTCTGCAAATTGAATCGACGACTTCAATTTTTGAAATATCAGTTTATGCATAATTTTTTTATTAAGAAATTTCTTCTGCAAATTGAATCGACATCTTCTGTGACTTCTACGTTCAATGATCAATGTGTGTTCAGTGTAGATTCCTCTTCTATAAACAAATCTCATTATAACTATTAGATGAGCTGGCGTGGATTATAACTGTGGAAAAATGAACATCCAGACTTGTCACAATATCACGTAGCCTGTCTGTCCTTCATGATCATCAGTTGGAAGCCTGCCCAGTTGAATTTGAATTGACAAAACCACATCTCTTACAAATCTCAGTCAGGATTTGAATCCTACCCATTCTAATCATGGCATCACCGAACTGATCGCGAAAAGCGTTTTCGTTGTTAGTATTTTCTGTCACAAAAACCCTAGTCTTGGCATCGATTACCAGAGAAGAGTCTGAGAAGAAAATGTCCTCATCGTGCAACAGTTCCTGGAATGTCGAATCGATCCCACTATTGTTGCTAAATTGATAGAGGCGCCTTGTAATTGTTTGGCGTGGATTTTAACCGGAGAGTATCTACGCGCATCATTTCAGAAACTTCTGAGAGAAGAGATTTATTAAATGACTTGCTAGAAATTATGAAGATGCATCACATTTTTTGCAAAGAATCGATGCCAAAAATTGAAATTGGAGACCCCACTGTAGTTTTTACAACTTCAACAACATTGTTTCTCAGGCTTGGAGAAAATGTATTGTGAGCAGAAGGATCAACAAAGGCAACGGATTTTCTTAAAATAGTAAAAGCAGTTTGATTTTTTTTTTTTTTTTTTGGGGTAACAAAATTTGTAACTCAAAGTAATTTTACTTTGAGGGGGGGTATTTAAAATTGCAAGAGTTTTGTAAAGTGTAAAATTTTGAAAGTTAGTTGAAATTTGACTAGAGCCAAGTGCCAAGCTCAATCATTTTTCTCCTGTTTCAACGACTATACGAGGGTCAAGGCCAAGCCCCGATAGATCGTTTTGTGTGATGTGTCTGGTGTGTTTCTCATCTTGATATCTCTTTGCTTAATTCTTTTTTGGTGAGAAGATTCCACACTACAATGTCGAAGTTAATCAATTTGTTTTCTGACTCCGACAAACTTGAAGGCACAAAATCATACAAGACATGGAAACGTCTTATTGAAAGTACTCTCATTTACAATGAACTTTGGCGTGATATATGTAATGAAGATACTAAGCCAACTAAGCCTACAAATGCAACTACATTAGAAAAATGGGAAGTTAAAAATGCCAAAGCATTAGCACTCATTAAATCTCCAGTTAATGATGAAATGTATGTTCACATTGAAAATACTACTGATGCATGGTCTTCTTTGAAAGTTTTTAAGGATTTATTTGATACTCAGCCTGAATCAAAGAAAGTTGATATTCAATTAAAGTTACTCCAATATAAGTTGACTGAAGGAGGTGATGTACATGAATATATTTCTAGACTTAAGAACATTAAGCAGGAAATACTAAACGTTGGTTTTCAAGAAGTAGATGATAATTTCATGACCACAATTTTAATTTCTAGATTGCCTGCTTCTTATACACATTTTTTGGAAACTTTACAAGTAACTGGAAAGTTATAAAAGCTTACATTTGATGAGCTAAGTGAAATTTTATCTCAACACAACAAAACTTTTGGAAAGAAAAAGCAAGTTGGGGAAGGTGTTTTTTTCACAGAGGCCAACACAAGTAAGTCTTCATCTGACAGTTCTAGAAGCAGAGGAAGAGGACATTTTGTACAAGGTCGTGGTCGAAGCCAAAGTGGAGAAAACAATTTTTCAGACAAGAGTAATTTTTAAGACAGAGGAAACAATCAAGTCAGAAGCAGAGGAAATAGTCAAGGCAGAGGATATTTTCAAGGAAGAAGAAATAGTCAAGGCAGAGGCTTTTTTCAAGGCAATAGTCAAGGCAGAGGAAAAACTCCACACAGAGGTCAAAGCTGTAATATACCATATATAAAATGTATGCAGAACAAAAATAAAATGCTAGTAATGGCAGAATAACAACAATATAACAAGAACATTCACCACAATAACACTGAAATGATATAAGAATAACAACAGAAATAACACTTTGAATCTGGAAGCAATGTTCACGGGCCTCTTCAAGGTGGAAACCTCCAGTTGAGAAGATATATATTACAATAATATCCAATATAGGGTTCTCATACCCTCGACTCCTATTTATACTAAAAAGAAGCATCTAGAGGAAGATCCTTTTAGAAGCGGAAGCCTCTATTAGGTCTTCTTACATCCGCCTTATTATATTTTATTGAAAGGCCTTATTAATATTGAATTTTATTACATTTGAATATATTGTTCTACCTATGTGCATGTTAGGACCCTAAGATGTCCGCCCCCTTAAAAACAACCTTGTCCTCAAGGCTTGAGATGAGGAAATTGCTGCAGAATGGTAGCTGGTTCCCAAGTGGCGTCTGCTGGAGTTGTATCTTTCCACTGGATTAGCACTTCCTTGATGGTACTCTGACATAGGCAACACTCACGCTGGTCCAAAACTGCTTTTGGTTGTAGCCAAATGGATCATTCTTCAGCTAACTCTGGAAGGTTGGTTTGAATTTGGCACTTAGCTCCAATCACCTTCTTTAAGCATGAACCATGAAAAACAGGATGTAGCTTCGAATGTATGGGAAAAGATAATTGATAGGAGACTTGTCCCACATGCTTGAGCACGGTATAAGGACCATAAATTTGGGCGCTAGCTTTTGACAATGCTCGGACTTGAGGGAAGTTTTCTTGTAAGGTTGCAGTCGAAGAAACACCTGATCCCCTTCTGCAAATTGACGTTCAGAGCGACCTTGATCTTCTTGTTGCTTCATGCGATTCTGTGCCATGACCGAGTTCTCTTTGAGGGTACGGAGAATAGCCTCTCGAGCTGTAATTTTTAGGTCAACTGCCTGGACCTTCGAGGCACCCAGTAAGTATGAGAGAACTGAAGGTGGCTTCTATCCATATACCGCTTCAAAAGGAGTCATGCATGTAGCTTTATGGTATGAAGTGTTGTACCACCATTCAGTTAGGGGTAACCATTGAGACCATTGATTTTGCTTTTCTGAGGAAAAACACCTCAAATATGTTTCCAAACACTTGTTGACAACTTCCGTTTGCCCATCAGTCTGGGGATGATAAGATGTGCTGAGATGCAATTTTGTGCCTTGTATCTTGAACAGTTCTTGCCAAAAATTTCTTGTGAAAGTTGGGTCACAATCATAAACAATAGAGTGCGACATGCCATGAAGCTTGAAGACCTGATCCATGAAGATTTGAGCCACCGTGGATGCTGTAAATGGGTGTTGAAGGTGTAGAAATGAGCATACTTGGAAAGGCGATCAACAACCACCATGATGACGGATTTATTTCCTGATTTGGGTAAGCCAGTAATAAAATCCATAGAGATATCCTTCCAAATAGCAGGTGGAATCGGGAGCAGTTGTAGTGTGCTTGACGATTTGACTGTTTCACCCTTGTTGTGTTGACACACGTCACATTCAACTACAAAATTACGAATGTCCTGTTTCATACCATCCTAGAAAAAGGAACGTTTGACCTTGTCATAGGTTTTGGTGAACCCGGAGTGCCCTGCTGTGGGTGTAGCATGAAGCTCAAAAAGTACTGTGGATTTAAGCTTTGATTGTTTACTTAAATACAAACAACCTTTGTATCGAAGTTCCTTATGGAGCCAAGAGTACCCTGGGGAAGTTGGAGCATTGGAATGCAATTGCTGGATCAACTGTGAACTTTTGGGATCTTGTAGCCATTCCTGGCGAACGGCTTGGAGCCAATATGGTACAATGAATGAAAGAGAAAAGAGGGATCCCTCATCTTCATATTTTCAGGAAAGTGCATCGGCAATCACATTGTCTTTTTCTTTCTTATAAATGATCTCATAATCATATCCAAAGAGTTTAGTCACCCATTTTTGTTGTTCTGGGAAGGAAATGCATTGTTCCAGAAAATACTTGAGGCTTTGATGGTATGTCTTAATTTGGAACCGTTGCCCCAATAGATAAGGATGCCACAGATCCATGACATGCAGAATAGCCAACATTTCCTTTTCATAGATGGATTTGCTCAGATTTCTTTCAGATAGTTTCTCGCTGGTAAAGGCCAAAGGTTGACCCTATTACATAAGGACATCACCAATTCCTTTCCCTGAGGCATCACATTCCAACACAAAGGTATTTGTGAAATTGGGAAGGGCGAGGACTAGAGTGGTGCACATGGCCATATTCAAGGTTTGAAAAGCTTGAGCAACAACTGGAGTCCAAGTGAAAGAGTTCTTTTTGAGGAGAGCAGTGAGAGGTGCTGCAATATTCCCATAATTCTTAACAAACTTGCGATAATACCCTGTTAAGACTAGAAATCCACGCAAGCTCTTAAGAGTCTTTGGGTGAGGCCAGTATTGCATAGCTTCAATCTTTTTAGGATCCACCATGACGCCATCTTTGCCAACCAGATGACCCAAGTATTCTACTTCCGAGGCACCAAAAGCACATTTAGACTATTTCAGGAAAAGTTGGTGCTGAGAGAGTAGATGGAGAACTTGATCCACATGAGAAAGATGGTCTGTCTAGGTTTTTCTATAGATGAGGATATTATCAAAGAAAACTAAGACAAAATGGTGGAGAAAAGGACAGAAGACATGATTCATGAAGCTTTGGAAGGTGGAGGGGGCATTACACAAGCTAAAGGGAATTACCAAAAACTCATAGTGGACCTCATGAGTTCTAAAGGCAGTCTTGGGAATATCTTCCTCTTTCATACGTATCTGGTGGTAGCCCGAACGAAGATCCAGTTTAGTGAAGAATTGGGCACCACTCAATTCATCCAGGAGGTCATCAATGATAGGAATGGGGAATTTGTCTTTGATGGTAAGTTTGTTGGGGGCACGGAAGTCAGGACACATTCGCCAAGAACCTTCTTTCTTCAGGACCATGACCACAGGAGACGAATAGTGGCTCATACTAGGGCAGATAACGCCTGCATTAAGGAGTTCCTGGACCATTTTTTCAATTTCATTTTTTTGGGAAAAGGGGTGACGATATGAACATATATTGGGAGGAAGGCTTCCTGGTACGAGGGGAATGGAATGATCATGAATACCACAGGAAGGAGGGAGGCCTTGGGGAGTGGAAAAGACCAATTGATGTTTAGTAAGGATGGCTTGGAGGTATTGCAGTACCGAGGGTGTCTCTGTTGCTTGTATGGCATGGAGTTGGGCGATAACACTAGAATGACGCTTTTTGAGCATCTTTTCCATGCGATGGGAACTAATGATCTCAGGTGAACCGACGATGATGCATTGGAACTTATATTGGTGGCCCTCTTGGTTGAATTGCATGGTTAAGTCTTTAAAATCCATGAGAATGGGACCCACAGTCCTTAGCCAGTCTGCACCCAACACAATGTAACAACCTCCCATGTTGATAGCAAACATATGGGATTTCAGGTGGTAGTCACCAATTTTGAGATGCACATTTTCACAACGCGCTCCACATTTCATGGAACCACCATTGGCAATCATGATTTGGACATTATTGATGGCATGGATGTAGCAATGAGTTTCTTGGGCAACGAGACGATGAATAAAATTATGGGTGCTGCCACTATCAACCAGAATGATGACCTTACGATGCTTGATGTAACCAATTAGCTTGAGGGTTTGGGGAGCGGAGAAGCCAGTGAGAGCATTGAGGGAAATGACTGGTTGTACTCCGGGAGGGTCCGAGGGAGGGGTTATGTCAGTGGATTCAGGTGATTCAGACATAGAGGGGGTTTCTTCATCTTCTTCTGAAATCTCCTCGGAGATGGCCATAAAAATATTTTGTTCTTTACACTTGTGGCCAGTGAAATATTTGTCATCATAGTTATAACAAAGGCCTTTGAGTTGGCATTCATCCATTTCAGCCCGGGTCGATTTTTGGATCTTTAGTGGAGCAGAGGGAGTAGTGGGATTTACTGGTTTAGGGCGAGGGATGAAGGAGAGTTTGCGGTTTTGAGAAGATACAACCTGTTGTGCTTCTTTATCTCTTTTGGTAGCCTCCACCCAACTCTCAGGCTGAGCCATGAGGACATGGGCCCGAATTTCATCCTTGAGGCCGATGATAAAACACTCTCGGAAAAAGGCATCAGACATGCCCTCTGTTCTAAAAGCCAAGCGCTCAAAGGCAGCTATAAATTCTTACACTATTCCTAATTGTTTCGGCTTTGTCAAATGGCCCAAATGGTTGGTGTCAGTGTCAAAGTGTTCATAAAGCTCTGCCACAAATTGTGTCCAAGCAATATACCCTTGACGATAAATTTTTCTCCATTGCCACCATTGCCAACGTTCTTGATCTAGATGGAGAACAACATACCAGAGTTTGGCCAAGTCATCTGTAATGTTGTATAAAGATAAGTAATGTTCCATTTGGGTTACCCAACGAGTGGGGTCCGAGCCTTCAAATTTGGTCGCATCCACTCATGGAAGGCGTAGGTCACGTTGAAAGTGATGGTTTCGCAAGGTATGGGAATGAGAGGAATGGTCACCTTCAGTATGTGGGGGTGAGGAAGAGGAAGGGTTATCTGTAGGGATATGCAGTTTGGTGCAGAGTGCCGAAAAGACTGATTCAAGCTGGGTGGTGAGGTCTTGTTTGATTTCGCCCATTGAGGATTGCATGGTTGTATTGATGGTGGAAACATTGGCACTGAGTTGTTTCACTTCTTGTTGGGTCTCAATGAGACCAGATTGCAAGGTGTTGAAGTGAGCTTCCAAGTCTTGGCTAGGAGTATGGGCCATGAGGATGGGGGAACTGAAAAGGGGTGGGCGGGGTAAATTTTTTTTCCAAAAAAATGATATGGATGAATGTGATAAGGGCGAAGAGATGAATCCAATGGAATAGGTCTGAAATAATGGTGAAAAAATTTCCAGATTTTTTTTTTTTTTTTTTTACGGAGTTATACTCTAGTCTGAAGAACACTGTAGAGAGGAAATGCCCAAATGATGAACTAGAAAGAAATGTGTATTTACTTGGTAACCTGAACACATTTGCGTGGCAATAGATCTTGTCTGTTTTAATTTGTTTATGTTTCTGTCCCCAAGGGATAGGTATTCAAGGGTTCTACAGACAAGGGTTTGCCCTGTGCTATAACTCTCTGATATACGTGTGGGATCCAACAATAGTACTTGGCCCAATATCTCAGGGCACTAACTAAGGAGAATAGATCGTACCCTTATCCGTACTACCCGACTACCCAGGTACTAGAGAGTATCTTCCCAAGTACTGTTCTCAATGATACTATAGTAGTTAGGCGGCTGATCGGTTTATCTAAAGAGGGCTTCAGGTAATCTAGGCCGATCCGTACACAGGTGATGTCTGATGCGCTACCAATCGAAGGGGTACCAACAAGGGTTACAAGGGTGGCCAACATATGTGCGCTTAAGTACCACTTGTATTTCCTGCATGTATGAATCCCTCAACCGCGGGTTTATGCGCGTAATGACAGATCTCTGTGGCTTAAAGACGTCGGAATACGTCTCTACCCTGAAAAAAATTTAACCCACACTTTCTGTCGAGGAAAGTGCTCTGATACCACTTGTAAGATACCAGATATAAAATGTATGCAGAACATAAATAAAATGCTAGTAATGGCAGAATAACAACAATATAACCAGAACATTCACCACAATAACACTGAAATGATATAAGAATAACAACATAAATAACACTTTGAATTTGAACACAATGTTCATGGGCCTCTTTGAGGGGGAAACCTCCAGTTGAGTAGATATCTATTACAATAATATCCAAGCTAGGGTTCTCATACCCTCGACTCCTATTTATACTAAAAAGAAACATCTAGAGGAAGATCCTTCTAGAAGCGAAAGCTTCTATTAGGTCTTCTTACATCTGCCTTATTCTATTTTATTGAAAGGCCTTATTAATATTGACCTTTATTACATCCGAATATATTGTTCTACCTATGTGTGGGTTAGGACCCTAACAAAAGCAGAGGCAAAGGATAGAATTCAGGCAGAGGGAGAGATTTCAGTCAAATTGTTTGTAGAAGATGTAACAAAGTTGGTCATTATGCAAAAGATTGTCGAACTTCGATTGATAAAATTTCCAAGTTTCATCAAAACACAACATAGTTTGCAAACGATCGAAATGATGATGGTTCAGAATATGTGTTTACCTCATCTTCAACATTACAAATTTCCACTGATTTTCAAAGTGATTATGAAGATACTTGGATTTTAGATTCAGGAGCATCTCAACACATGACTTTCAGATGTGACTTCTTTGGAATTTTCAAGAATGCCATCTTAATTCTATTTTTCTTGCCGATAATACCAAACATAATCCTTATGGAAGAGGAGTAGTTAAATTTTATTTACCTAATATTGGAGAACGAATTATTTCAAATGTATGGTATGTACCCACCTTCAAAAAGAATTTGTTGTCTTTAGTCATGATTCGACAAGCAGGACATCAGGTGATTATGGAATATGGCTTAGTTAAGATTAATTCAGTCAAACAAAATATGAAAACAGTGATGACAGGTTATGAAGATGGAAAAATGTTAAGGATGAAAGGAACAATTATTCCAAGGCATTCAGACTTTGCAGGCACAGTAAGTACAGGTATTTCACCTATAAGATTATGGCATGTGAGATATGGACATATCAACTTTGAAAGTCTTTCTCAATTGCAAAAACAAGGGATGGTTAAGGGACTTCCCACTTTCAAAAAGGAAAATTCAAAATGCGAAGCCTGCATTTATGGAAAATAGAGTCGAGAGAGTTTTACAACAAGTTCATGGCGTGCAAATCGGTGGTTTCAACTAGTTCACAGTGATGTTTGTGGACCCCTAGAAACTTCTTTGGGTGGTTGTAATATTTTTTATTCTTTGTTGATGATTTCAGTAGATTAACTTGGGTTTATTTCTTGAAGCAAAAGCGAGAAGTATTTGAAAAATTTGAGATTTTTCGTCAACTTGTTGAAAACGAAGTTAAAGAAAAGATAGGCACTCTCAGGAAAGATAATGGAAGGGAATTCACTTCTAATGAATTCAAAACTTATTGCACAAACAATGGGATAAGAAGACATCTTACAAATTTCTACACTCCTTAGCAAAATGGAGTCACAGAACGAATGAATCACACTTTGTTAGGAATGGCACGATCCATGTTAAGATTTAAAAAGTTAAGTTCTACATATTGGGCGGAAGCAACCCATACAACTATCTACTTAAGGAACAAATCTCTGACTGCTTCTTTGGACATAATCACACCTTATGAAGCATGGTTTGGTTTCAAACCTCAAGTTAAACATCTTAGAGTTTTTGGATCAGTATGTTATGCCTTAGTTCTGAAAGAAAAAATAACTAAGCTTGACACAAGAAGCTTGTAATGCACAATGATTGGGTATTCTGATGAGAAGAAAGGGTACGGACTTTTGTCCAATGGAAAATTTATTGTGAGTAGGGATGTAATTTTTGATGAAACTGAAAGTAAGAGTGTTGAAGAAATAGAAAGTCTTCTTCAAAAGTTAGAAATTAAAGGCAATTAAAGAAAAGGAAAAATGAAAAGTCAACCAAATTCATATAATTGGTATGAACTTGATTTTCCTTCATATGAAGATGGTACATCCAGTCCATTTATTTCAACAACATCATCTGGGTCTTCCAGCAGTTCATCAGACTCTCCTACCAATGATAGTTCATCTGGCAATGATTCTCCACCTCTAGAATCTTCAACTGATCGACGGGCACCAGTTTACATTAATCCAATTTACAATAATGGAAATTCAAATTCACAACCAAGTGAACATAAACTACCTAAATGGGCTGTTCAACTTTTGAAAGATGTAAGTCTTGATGAACAGAACAAAACAAGAACAAGGGGATCACACAATAGTAAAGGAAATTTTGCCTTGCTAGCAAATGATTTTACTGAACCTTCCACATACAAAGAAGCAATAAAACATAAAGAATGGAAACAGGCTATGGTTGAAGAGTATCAAGCAGTAATTGATAACAACACTTGGAACCTTGTTGATTGTCCTCCAAGTGTTAAACCCATTGGATGCAAATGGGTTTACAAAATTAAATACAACTAGCATGGAGAAATTGACAAGCATAAAGCATGACTTGTGGCTAAAGGTTTTTCGCAGTAATAAGGCATTGATTATGAGGAAACTTTTTCTCCTACAGCTAAATGGAATACCATTCGATTAACACTTGCATTGGCAGCTCATAAAGGTTGGAAAGTTCATCAAATGGATGTCAAAAGTGCTTTTCTCAACAGAGACTTACAGAAAGATGTCTATATGCAACAACCACCAGGTTTTGAAATTACAGGGCAGGAACATAAAGTCTGCAAATTACTTAAATCTTTATATGGGTTAAAACAAGCTCCCCGAGCTTGGTATACCAAAATGGATGAATACCTTAGAAAGGTTGGTTTTCAATGAAGTGAATAAGATGATACTTTGTATATCCATCAACAGGGTCCATATCTCATGATTCTTATTATGTATGTAGATGATTTGTTCATTACAGAAAATCATGATGATCATATTGCACAGGTGAAAAAGGAGTTACATGCAGGTTTTAAGATGACAGATTTGGGATTACTTCACTACTATCTTGGAATTGAAGTATTTCAATGTCCACATCATATTTTCATTTCTTAGAGTAAGTATGCAACATTAATACTTCAGCAGTTTGGCATGCAGGATTGCAAACCATCTCTTACCCCTATGGAACAAAACTTGAAACTTTCAAAATTTGAAGGGGGGGAAATGGTAGACAACACTATTTATAGACAGTTGATTGGCAACTTGATTTATTTGACCAATACTCAACCTGATCTATATTATGCAGTCAGTATTATTTCACACTTTATGCAACAACCACAGGATAGCCACTGGAATGCAGCCAAAAGAGTTCTTCGATATATCCAAGGAACATAAGATTTTGGTCTTCTTTGCAAAAAAACTAAAAATTTTGTACTTGGTGGATTTTCAGATGCCGACTTTGCAGGAAGTATTGATGATTGCGCATCAACATCAGGTTATTTAATGAACAAGGGTTCAACAACAGTGTCTTGGAATTGTAAGAAACATGCTACAATTGCCACTTCTACAACAGAAAAATAATACATCTCAGCATGGGAAGCAACATGTGAAATCGTTTGGTTACGCAGAGTTTTGCAGGACTTGGGCATTTATCAAACATAAGCTACATCATTATTCATCGACAACCAGTCTGCCATTAAGCTTTCCAAGAATCTAGTTTTTCATTCAAAAACAAAGCACGTGGACACCAAGTATCATCATATCAGATCACTCATTTCAAAGGATGTCATCAAACCAATTTATTGTCCTTCAGAAGATACGATCTCCGACATTTTCACGAAACCTCTTGGCAGAATAAAATTTTCTAAGTTCAGGGATGAACTTGGTATCTGTTGTAATGTATCTTTGGATCATAGGGGGTAATGTTAGATAATCCAAAGTACAAATATTATAGTTTAATAAGTCAAAATAAAATGATTATTAATTTAGGATTTTAAATTAATAATCTAGAACATTTGATTAATAAATGGAGACATTTAGAAATAGATTATTGTTGTAAAAGATATGACTCTAGAAAGGTGTCGTATCTTAGGCTCTAAATTAGGAGTATAGTTAGAAGATTGTTAAGATAACATTTATTGTAAATGGACACTTGTTTATTTAATAAGTGATCCATATCTAGAGTTTGTTAAGACATTTAGCATATATATAGCTCATTGTAAGAGTGTTGTGTAGTTCTGGTGTAAACTCTTGCAAATTCTCTTATGTAATTTCTTTTCCTATTTAATAAAAGTGTGTGTCTAAGGACACTTCTGCTATTATTGATATCTCCTAAAATACCTTCACACTCTCATGCTTCAAGATCAAATGAAGGAAACCAAATAAATGAGACTCGATACTGGAGACATTGTCTATTTTGAGTTTATGATTATGTCATGATTTATGTAGTACAATAGTTGAATTGTTGAACTTGTTATTATTTGATGGATTCCAAGCTATTTGAAATTTTGATTTATGGTTTAGTTTTTGAACATATTTCAAGTGCCAAATTTTATATTATCATATTTGATGAGATGAATTGATGGATAAACTGTTGTTTTATAGATTTATGGACGAAAATGTCATATTATTATTTTTTGCATAAAATTTCTTGTATTTTGAGAGGTTTTTTTAATTAAATTTGATTTTAATTTTCAATTTACAGTTTTGTCAAGTCTTGTTGAGTTTTCAAGTTTTTCCCAGTTCCAAACTGACCGAATTTTTGTTGAGTCCGAGTCTCACAACCTTGGTTTGAAGCAATGTTGTGAGACATGCCGAAGGTCTGTGAGTTTGTTGGGTCAACGCTGAAATGAATAACCAATGAAAACTTGTTGTGAAACTTTCCTAATGAAACTTGCCAAAACCTGTTGAACTCGACTCGAACTTGTTAGACTTGTTGAAACCTGACAAAACTCGCCCATTAAGCAAAGGTGGATCCCACATGGAATTGATTGGGAGAAAAGGCCAAAATTTGTTTTTTGGAGGGAGAAATATGAGCAGGAACACATCAAAGGAAACCCTAAAGGCATATAACCCAAAAACAAGATGCATTTCACTCATTTGGTCATTTTATCTTCATTGATTTGAGTTTTTAGTTGGACTGTGAACACTGAAACTTTTTTCAGCAGGTTGTGTTATTCTTGTTTGGGGTTCAATTGGAGTCTTGAGAACACTTGTATTTGTGGGCTGGAGACTGAATATGAGGTGTAGAGCCAATATATCTACATTTTAGATCTTCAGTTTCAATTGCATTTCGATTTTGAATAAAGTATTCTGATTTTCAGCAAAATTGATTTTGGAGATTTCATCTTCATTTTTAATTCAGGGATCAACCTACAATGATATAATCTTCTCTTATTTGTATTGAATATTGACTAACCATGGCTCCTAAGTCCAAAAGGTGGTTTGATCAAGAATGAGAACATGCCTTCAAACTTGAATCGAATGATGACAAGAAGCTCAAGTGCAAACACTATAACCATAGTATGAAAGGGGGGGGGCACAAACAACCTGAAACACCACCTAGAATGAATTCGTTACAAAGATGTCATAGTCCCATGCAAGCTATTTGATTTATGTTTAAGTTTTTGAGGCTAATTTTAAGTGCCGGATTTTTTGTTATCATATTTGATGAGATGAATTGATGGAAAACCTATCATTTTATAGATTTTAAGGATGGAAATGTCATTATTATTTTTTCTGCACAAATTTTTTTGTATTATGAGTGTTGTTTCTATTTGAAGAGTTTTGAACTGATTTTTGCCGAGTTGCCAAGTTTTTCCATATCCCAAACTCGCTGACTTTTCGTCAATCCCAAGTCTCACAACCTTGGTTTGATGTGAGTTTAAGTTGGGTGGTTGGTGTGCATTGTAGTCAAAGCATGGAAACAATATAATGGGCATGCCATATATTGGTCTTAGGGATAAATAAATATTAGGAACATAAACTACCACTCTCCAAAATGAATGAAATCATATTCATACAAGCTTGGCTATTAAGCAAGGATCATTCATATTATAATTATAATAAGATTTATTAAAAATGAAACCTTCTCTTAGAGAAAAATGCACAATGACTTCAAGATGACCAAATAAAGAGGATGGAAACACTTTAACAAGATAATGCTTGTCAAGAAAAATATTGTTTGAACTAACGAGAAACTTGACAATTATAGAATTGATTTCAGTTTTTGTTGATTACACCATGTAAACCAATTTCCCTTAGTATATATCTACAAGGCAAATCCATGGGGTAAGTAAGAGTTATTGTCCAAATACTCAAAATAACACGCTCAATCAATATACACAGTGTACACCAAATGTGAGTGTGGAGCACAAATCTGAAAGTGATAATAGATATGAGTTACAATAACTCCTTATAGTTAGGAAAAATTTCCTCCAAATAACCCAAGCACATCCATATATCCAAATCATATGTTCACATGTTTCCCGATAGTGACTATATTGATCTATATATATACATATTCTCACTCATTGCACATGTGACCCATCTATTAGATTGCCCCCTATTTAATATACATTTAACACCATTACATATGCATTCAATCCAATTACATATACATTCAACCCCATATACCCCCCATTGGGTCATAACATAAGTACCCCCATTCGAAAAACTATCCTAAAATATTTGTGGCTAAATATTTTGCATGTGATGAAACCAAGTAATCGAGTTACTTATATTTATGCTCTCATACAATATGATTATTCATCCATCCATATTTAGTTCTTTTCAGTGTCATTCTTTGATAGCTTCCTTTCCTTTGATTCCTTAAATATTTGATAATATCTTGTCGCATAATTGTTCCTTGATGACCTATTCCATTAATAACCTTGACTTTACCATCTTCATCCTTGGTAACATTGATGTGGCACCAAATATCATGGAGTAAAAGAGTAAAATCTCTCTTTAACTCTTCTATCAAAAACAATTTTCATCTTTTTTTGATATTCTTGGAATCTCTCATTCACTTGTTCTTTGGTCTATTGCACCTTAATTATCTGATAAACTCTTCTAATAAGATCATTAAGCTCTTCATTTGCATCCTGTAAAAACTTCATAACTAGTAGAGCAAGTTGAATAAGAAGTACAACATCAACACCATATACTAACCAGAAAGGAGATGTACCTGTAGATCTTTTTGTTCTTATCCTGTTTGCCCAAAGTGCATACATGATATGTGAATGCCAAGCCCTATAAAATATTCTTGATTATCCTCATCAACTTGGCTAATCCATTTTCTTGAGGATTATATGCAATAGAATTTCCAACAATTATATTATATTTCTGACAAAAACTAATAATACCAACATACTTGAAAGCTTAAGCATTGCCAAAAATATTTTTTGTGAGACATCCAAACTTGGATAAAATATTTTCTTTGAGAAATTTGATGACGATTGTATCGGAAGTTGATCTTGTAGGAATACCCTCCACCACATTTTGTAAAATAATCTATTGTTGTGAGTATTTATCTATGTTGTCCACTCGATGAAGGATGAATTTCTCCAATAAAATCCAAGCCCCACTGTTGGAAAGGAGTCTCAGCTTTGACTAGTATGAGTGGTAAAGAAGGTAATTTTTGTTTTCCAGTGAATAGTTGACACTCATTGCATGTTCCAACTCTTGCATTTACTTCAGTAAACAATTTTGGCAAATAATAACCAACCCTTAAAATTTTGTATGTTGTATCTCTCCAATGATGATGACCCCCATGTTGAGGAAAAGATATGGAATGATCTTACTCAAGCATTTTCAGATTCTCTTGGCTAAAGAAAAATAGACAGGAATATTACCCTATGTTTATAGCCATCAAAATTAATATCCTAACTCACAATTATTAATTACAAGTGCTTAGGCTAGTCTTTTTATAAATAAAAGCTTGCTGAAAAAATCATTTTTTATATGATTTTATGAATATAACAATTGTTAAAATAAATGTAGAGACAGAAGTACAGACACCAAGATGATAATAAAGACATATGAGACATAAAGCAATCCTTTATTTCATTCCAATTCACCAAAGAGTCATTCTCTTTACAAAAAATCATGTAGAAATTTCGGACCAAAGTCAAACTTAGACATCCCTGATGGAACATACAAAAGGACACCTGATAGAAAATCAAAACTGAACTCTAAAAGCTGGATCAACTTGCCATAGATTGTTTCCCACTCGACTCTGCACAATATCCTTTGTCAGTCACAAAAACTAATTCACAAACAGACAAGTCTACACAGACTATCAAAGATAGATCAACACCTCTAAAAAACAAGTATATGAATGATGTAATTCAACTCCAAATCCTGTTGTCTACAATAAGACCCCGCTATCATAAAAAAATTAGGCTTGTGATAAATTAAGGAATGAATGAAAACTGAACTATCTCAACATAAACTCAAAGAACAAACCTTAGTATGCTTCTCCTTCTATCTCTCCATTGTTCCTCCATTTCCTTTTGCCTTTAAGCAAATTAGAATTGGTTGAAGTAGTTGAACTACCTCATTAGTTAAGTTAACTAAAGACTCAACCAAATTTTTAGTTAAGGGGAAAAATAATAATCATAATAAGGGTTATACATAAATAATAACTAGTAGGTGGGACCCCTTGTGACTCCCTTTAGCTCTTAACAATCATAAAATAACTACTTAATTAAGCAAAACATCCCTCCTTATGACTCCCATCATCACATTAACATTTGACAATTAGCTCATTGATATTTGAAATTACTTTCAAAAAATATATTACTCATATATCCAAAGAAAACATGTTGTCCAAAACTTCTGAAGTCAACTATCATCAACAATAAGTAACATAGAAGCTAGAAAACCATATTTCCCACTCTGAGATGCAATCTTTCCTTGATTGCTGCTGTCACCCTTCGATTTTTCTGAATTTGCCTTTGGCTGCATTGAGCCTTTAGGCCTAATCTCCCTGATCACGTGAGAACAATCATGCCTTAAATGCATCTGGGAAGACACCGATTTATCAGAGCCATTGGAGGGTGAGGAAGGGGCAGTAGTGGCTCTTCCTTTGTCAAGGGCATGGTGGGCCTCGGTTCTCAACCTTTTTCTAGCATGAGAGGACTGAATTTGAGAGTGGACAGGTGCATCTTGGGAAATATGGTCAACAGGTGGGGGAGCATGTAAGGAAAAATTGGGCCAACCACGATGTTGGGAGATTGTCGGGTGGAAAATCTCTTTCCATCCATCGTTTTCGGAAACCTTGGGTTGCAATGAGACATGAGGGGGCACAGGAATACCAGGGGCTTGTGGAGCTTGGAAAGGATGCCTTTCAGGCCTAGGTTGGACCACTCTTTGCCCAATCCAATTGAAAAATCTGGCGTGAAACAACTGGCCTAACTCTTGTGAGTCAACGTCAAAGTGTATGGAGAATCTTGGCCTTCTTGGGCCTCTGTTCCAATTACCTTTCCCTCGCTTGCCTCTGCAATGACTA
This sequence comes from Picea engelmannii, assembly GCA_009831015.1. NCBI lineage: Eukaryota > Viridiplantae > Streptophyta > Pinopsida > Pinales > Pinaceae > Picea > Picea engelmannii. Next base: position 102,235 of record ML814314.1, on the reverse strand, counting down.
CCTCAGCTGAAGAAACTCATTCTTGCATGCATGATTGATTAGCAAATATTCCTTTACAACCATACATGACAACTCCTTAAAAATATGAAATAGACTTTGGCTCAACAACATATTAGACTCATGCAATCTAATCCATATAAATTGTTTAACTGTTGTCAATGAGTAGGGGGTGAAAAAAAGGTCCCGGGATATGCGAGGGGTTTGTATTGAGCGAAACATGATATAATGAGGGGGAAAAGAAACATTGTTACTGCACAAAGACAACACACAATTAACTATAATGCAAACCAAATAAAATATCATTGTGATCCAACCAAGAAACTGCGACTTCAAACTACTTCAATACATAATTCTTCTTGACTGTAATTAAATTTTAGAACAGGGAGTGAAAAATGAATGTGGGAAGGCAATGGGGTTGTAATTAGAAAAAAGTGAAATAATGGTAGGGAAAGAGAGCAGATATTGTTCATAAAATTAATTAAGTAATCCATAAAACCATTCTGTAAAAGGAAATAACACCAACAAAATAATCACAGTGATCAAATAATCAAATACTGTGTAAAATATTCAATCGATTTTGTACATTAACCTGCTCACTGTTTGTAATCAAATATTTGACACAGTGTCATCAAAACAAGACAATATGCATTCCACAACAACTTGTAGAGGGGCTCTATTTCTTCTCATTTATCCATTTAATATCTTAAAACAATTCCAAAATGCATAACAATCACTTATTTCCACTCTGTTCAACATCAAAATCAACCACTACCCATGAATTATTTCAATCATCAAATACAAACTCAAAGGTCGTGCTCGATTCTGTCCTTTAATTCATTTAATAATTAAATTGCAATGAGGTTATACTGTCACATACCCTGTTCCTGTCTTTTCCATGAACCATGATATTCAACAACACACATAACAGAAAACCAAGTACAACCAACAATATTTCAAATGTAAATATCCTGACTTGCCACTTAAAAACACAGACATCAATCACCATTTCAACTCACACTATGTTTTGGAATACACAGACCATTTGACAAAACACAAGAATATTTTCGTGATTGTACAGGTCCAATTTACTTTGACTCTAAACATTCACAACGCTGGGTTATCAATCCAATACAACGAGGCAACAACAGTTTGCCCGATCTCATTGGAACAAAGCCATGTTAAAAAACCCGTGACACTCTCTAATGGCACAATCAAATAATATTGATAACAAATACAGTGGATGGCCCTGCCATGATTCCAATGATTGCAATATTCCCATTCAAAAATTTAAAACACACAGTGACAGTGATTATTAACTCAACCTATCATGTTGTAGGAACGCCACACATACCCATGCATCACACATGAATCATCATTGTGAATTAACCAATTGTAAACTAATGCTGGGTTAATAGTTCAACCATTCCAACACAAGAGACAACAACTGTGCATTCAATCCAATTAAACATGTTGATCTTATCCATTCAATTATAATAAAAAATGTAGTGACTAGATACCAAAACCAACACCACTGTCAGCATAATCAACATAGACAAACTAGAAATCGAGCACTATCGACAATACACCAACAACTCATAACAACCAACAGTCTACTTGACAACCATAACGGGTTCCTCTATCAAAACCTGGGCTTGAGAAAATGAGGGTTTTCTTTGTGGACCAACACAGGGAGACATGGAGTTGACTACCATCATTGGGTGAGAACCTCTGATACCAATGGTGCACACACAGGGTATACCACAATTAACTTCACAGACAGGGTGATAATTCCCGTGATAGGAGAGACTATGAACATAGGAGCAAGGTTTCATTCTGGTCCTGTAAAAATACTTAGCACACGCAGGGTATAAACCTCATGGCTCTCCCAATCAACCAACCAACAACGCTGAGATGAAATAGAGTAGAGAAGAAGTAATATAATCCACTGCACAACCATTAGTAGCATGAACAACCCATACCCAAGCGAAACAATGTGCAGTGACACAAGGCGTTCAAACCAGTAAACCCCATAACAAAAAAAGACTGGGTATGGTGATACGAATGCATGGAGACAACCAACCATTCTAAACCAAATGAAACCCTCCAACTAAAACCAGTAAGGATGACATAAATCCTTTGTGGCTGCTAACACTCAGGACGACCAATAACATTGTGACTTCAAACATTATTCACAATGAAAACCACCAAGGATTCATTCCAGAAAAATATCACAAATTTACACAGTTTCCATACTTAAGGAAATCACAGACCAATACATTCTGAGCCAATATCTATTTCATAACCATATCATATCCATGGATGGAAAAAAGGCATACTTGTAACCAAAAACACCTTAAAATGCGAGTTGGCCGAGCGGTTCTTCTTCTGCTTGAAAGTCGGAGCCTAACCACATCAAACACAATTGAACAATAGCCCGAATAGGGTGGTAGCCAGTGGAAGGAGTAAGGGCGACGCACAGTAAATGCACATCACCTCCACCCCCAGTCAATTAATTTCTTAGTACACGCCGACAAGCTTCCCATTAACTCATTCAATTAAACCATGTATCGAAACAATCACCCACTAACTTCCAATAGCATGACCCATATCGCATTTATCCATTTCCAACTTATGCCATAACATAAATCAACCATGTTTCATATAACTCAATCAAATCACATAGCTATTAACTTTTTAGCTAGGATCATCAATGATCATTTCAATTTCAATGCATGTAGAGTAGTATATTAGCATAGTTTAATTCCTTCCTTTTGCATTTTGTTACATCGCTTTTATTTCTTTCCCACTGCTATTATATATTATTACTAACATGTCTCTTGTGTAGGTGTCCAGTAATGGATCCAAGAACATATAACAATGATAACAATGGATAACATAGGTCATTGTAACATAAAAATTGAGCCTAGAGCAACAGAAAAAGACATAACATGCCTTATCCATCGCCAATAAAAGCAATATCTCACCAGCCATGTAAACAATGTCGAATAGTGGCACGAACATCAAATAAGAGCCAGATATTATCTCCCAATATACAAGGGGGTCCTACCTACTAGTATTATTTATATTGTTAGCTTATAATAATAGGCTTTAGCAATACTTTGCGGGAAAAAAACCTCATTGCCATTTTAATCGTCAACAAACTAGCGACTCCATAGGGAAATTTGTTTTCAACAGATTTAGAACTCAAAACTCATGGTTTCACAGACCATGAACAACAGGTCAATAAGATATAACTAGGAATATTATGCAAGAGGGGGAGGTGATCAGATTCAATGGAAAAATGACCGAGAATCGGTAATAGATCATGAAAAGTGTTAAGTATGAGGGGTTTTTCCATTGTGTGCATAATTGTTTAACCAAAATCAGTTCTTTAACTTCAAGGAGAAAATTTATGGACTTTCTCTCTTAAATTCTCAAATGGATGAAGAAAAGGAAAGAAGAAGCGTGAGGTAACAAATTCAAGTGTGCTTCAAGGAAACATTGAGACAATTGTGTAAGCTTGATTGTTACTGACCAACAATATCTTGTAGGAGTGACACTGTGGCAGAACTGATCCAATGTCTTATTTTGACAGAATTAACTTATGGTAATCAACCAAATCATGACAGAATAAAATTGCGAAAATCAAAACAACAACAATAAAATGGCAGAAAAGTAAAAGCAGTAAGAATTGTTTTAAAACAAAAAGCAGAAATCAAACTACTGTAAAGCAGAAAAAAAAATAGTGCAAAATTGAAATTAGAGCTAGGTTACTAGTATACAAAAAATCCAAACAGCATTAGAACTTTTCACATTGGTCCCTCATAATGTTTCAAGCAAGAGCTGTTGGTGATGTAGGAAAAAAATTTCTCCAGTACATCCTTTAGGATGTAAAAGTTAGTACCCATGGAAAAAGCAATTTCAAAAGGACCCATAAATAACACTTGGAACTCTAAGGTAATTATCAACCCTTCAACACATATGATTAGATCGTCAAGGTACATATGGGTACTGATCAATTCATCAAGAGTTGTGTGTATAGGTCTTTTAAAAGTGGTACTTGAATTAGGTAAGCCATGAAACAAGTATTTGTAAGTCATGGTACCCCAATCTGAGATAAGAGTGTTTTTGTGCGCACCTGCCCCTTTTATCTTGATTTTATTGTAACCCCAAAAATTGTCAAGTAAGGGCCTCAACTGTGACTCTACAACCTGCTGCAGAATCATTTCCATATTGAGAGGGGGAAAAGGATTTCTCATAATAGCCTTCCTAAAAGTGCAAAAATTAATGCAGTTTCTAATATGATCAGTGGTCTTCGAGATAGGTACCCAATTGGAAACTTATTCAAGGTAGACTTGAAAAATAATCCTATCCCTTAAGAAATTTTCCAACTCCCTTTGAAAGGTTGCTTTAAATGCAGATTTAATAGGTATTTGTTTTTGCCTAGCTGGTTTCATGCCTTCCTTGATGGGGATAGCATGTTATATAAGACCAAGATCAAAACCATGAAGATCCTTATAAGACCAAACAAAAACATCATGAAATTCACCAAGTAGCTTGGCAAACCTCATTTCTTCTTTATCAGAACATTGGGCACTTATTTAACATTCCTTGGAGATTCGAGTGCCCCAATGTTCGAAGAGATGGTTTTAACCACCTTCTTTCTTGACTCCCCTTCTCTCTATTTCTCTTTATTTCCTACATCACTTGATGAAAACGAACCCACAAGAGGAGTCAAGCCCTTATTAATCTTGTTGTCTTCTACGGATATAATTTCCTTGGGATTAGGAGGTTCATCTTGAATGAAAGAAAAAACACTCTCATCGTTAGGGAGGGCCTGCCAAGATTCTGCATTGTTAGGGATATGTGGAAGATATAGAGATTGAAAAGAACAATTAGGCCTATGAGGCAAAGGTTGTTGATTAAGAGAAGCTGCAAAGAGAGGTAACCGATCAGCCATTGAATTCAACTCCCTCTTAACATGAGTGATATTGAAAGATAATAGGTTCGGGATAATTTCCCAAACAATTTGGGTATATAATTCCATTATCTTGTTGCTAGGAGAGTATATTTTACGTACCAGGTTCACAACAAGCTCAGAGTCTCCAAAAACTGAAAGGTGACCACAATCGATATTACAGGTGCTTTCAATGCCTAATAATAAAGATTCAAATTCAGTGATTGTTACACATTATTTTCGTCATCCCTATGACAGTTAATGATGTAAACCTATCTGTTGCCTTCAGAGGGGTCAGTGGCCTGAGTTCCTGAAGAGAGAAGGGAGAAGAACTGTTCCTGAGAAAAGAAGTTGCATTTTCCCTTGTAAAAACCCTGTAAAAAAGGAAGTTCGCAGGTTGCTATATAGGCAGGGTGCGAGAATGCCTGATTCTCGTAGGTTGAACCATAGCTAGGGTGCGAGATGTTCGCAGGTTTCTCTATAGGTAGGGTGTGAGAATGCCTACATGTGGGAAAAACAAGCGTTTTCTCGAATCTTATAGAAGGAGAAGCTTCTATGGTGAGGTGGCATCCGAATGGTTTGGATCTTACTCGTTTTCATGATTTAGTGGGATCATCCTAACCTCCTCACCTTATCCTCTTCAACTTATAAAAGGAGAGGAGTTCTCATGGAGAAAGTTAGCTTTTGGTTAGCTTTTGAGCTTTTGAGCTTGGAGCTTTTGGGATTGGCTAAGTTGGATTTGGCTCGGAATTGTTAGCTTGGTTAAATTAGCTTTGAGGTTTGCTTTGTCAAGATAGATTGTAAGTAGCTATCAGATCCATGCTCTCAGAATCCTTGGAGCAAGAAGTGTGTGGGGAATGAAGGACAGTTGGAAGGGACCTTACGACATCAAGGCCATGGTTGTAATCTCTCTTCCACATTTAATATGATACAATAATATGATTATTTCCTATAAATCTTGTTGTGTTTTATTGTATGATTCCTTGATCACATACATAGGTTTATATTGAGTTTATGCTATTGCTATCACTTTGGTTGGTTGCGTTCTTTTGCAGGATCATCATTGTATGAACGTTGGAACGGAGCTAGGATGGCGATGG
>ML814314.1:31452-75671 GCA_009831015.1 Picea engelmannii | reverse complement strand
TCTTGGAGGAGGATTTTCTGTATTGGTTGAGTTATCTCTTGAACATTTGATAAGCTATTTATGATAAGGAAGTTTTGCTGGGTTTTCTTCCCCTAGAGGGTTTCCCAAGATAAATGCTGTGTCTATTGTGGATGTGTATTTCTAAGTGATCTTGTTCTTATTATGCTCTTATCTTATGAAATGAAAAGAACTATAATAATGGCATAAACATTAACAAAATGATTATATTTATTTCTTAATTTTGGGTAACCCAATGATTTTGATTGCTTCAAATCTCCGTGGATCAATTTTAATACTTTCCCTTGAAAAAATATGTGCCAATAGTTTACCTTCTTGCATTGCAAAATGATATTTTTTTGGATTGAAAGATAAACCAATTTTTTTACACTTATGGAATGTTTGTCAAAGATGCTTCAAATGATCCTCATATGAATTTGAGAAAACAATGCAATCATCTAAATAAATAACAATGAATGTGTCTTTTTCACCAATGAAATCTATATCCATAACTCTCTGAAAAGTTGTCCTTGCATTCATCAAACCAACGGAATTTCATCATACATGAATTACTCTAAGGTGTAGCAAATGTAGTATTCTCTCTATATTACTAATGCATTACCACTTTATTGTAGCCAAAAAAACCATCAATCATAGAAATTATACTGGCTCCAACTAACTTCTGTAAAATATGATCCATCTTGGGAAGAGGGTAATTATCTTTTAATGAAAACTTGTTCAAATTTCTGAAATCAACACAGTCTTATTTCTCCATTTTTCTTCCTCTTAGGAACTAAATTTGCTACCCAAGCTAAATATCTGAGAGGGACTATTATCTTGGCATCTAAGAGATTCTTTAACTCTTTCTCAATTACTAGAAGAAGAATGGGATTAATTTTCCTTAATTTATGTTTAAAAGGCTTAGTTCCAACTTTGAGTGGAATTCTGTGTTGAATAATATTGGTGTCGTACGTTTTTAAGTCTTCATATTTCTATGAAAAAAAATCAATATATTCTTTGAGTAGATCTACATACCTCTTTTTCTGATCAACATATAAATACTTAAAAAGTTTAATGAATTTTGGTTCTTGATCAATTCCAATATTACAATCTTCCACTTCTTCAACTTGAGGATGGATAGAAGGCTTTAAAACAACATCATTTTCATCAAATAGTTTTTCTAAAGGTACCAACCCTTTTGGAATATGATCGTTTTTTAACAACATGAATTTGTGATTGGCAATCATTTTCTGCAATTCAAAATCTGATTTAGGTTCTTCTTCTGATTGATCATTATCATCTTCATTATCCTGGTCAATATGACTAGCAACAAATTCATTTACTATCTTTATAAATATTTTAATTTGTTGGTCATCCTCGAACACTTGCCAATGCTTGACATTGTTTGAAATAGAAGGTTTGTACCTCATCTCAATTTCATATTTTATTTTTGAAATAAATGGAGGTCTGAATGTACTTGCTTCCACTGCCAATGAGTTTTCCCGTTGATTCAAATGTCTAGGGATTACATTGATATTAAAAGACAAGAATTTTTTTTCAATCAAGTCCTAGACCAGATTTCTATAAGACCTTATCTTTGGGTGCTTTGTTTTATAATTTTTTCTTACTTTTTGTACAATTAGAGTTCTGCATCTCCAAAGACATTCAAAAATTTCATTTTTCTTGTTGTTTATAAACCCAAGATTAAAGCTTCATATTCATAGACATTGTTTGTGGTATCAAACTCTATTTTATAAGATAGAGATATTGTTTCCCCAGAAGGTGAAAATAAAAGAACAACAATTCCTAATCCTTCCCAAGATGAGACACCATTGAAGTACATTTTCCAAATGCCTTCTTTGCAACTAACAACATTTTTACAAAAATGTAAATCTATTTTTTTGTCCAAAATTTAGCTTCATTATTTACAGATAAAATAAAACATCACAGATATTGATTCATTGAATATACAAGATAATTCTTTGGGTTCTTAGGATCACTCATTATGTAGGAAATATTACTTTCCCTGTATAGCCTCTTGTTTTCATCACCAAAAACCAAGACAGTAGCATAGGTTATGTCCATTTGCAATGTTCCACCCGATTTAGCTTTTCGTGACCTTGACAAGAGCATACCATAATTTGTAGGCACATCCACCACAATCACATCCATTATAATACTCTTTATTGGCAATTGAGCTAAATTCACAACCAGACCCTTAATCATACCCATACATTTAACTTTTCTTGAATCAAAAGAGTATAAGTCATGATTTTTGATGTTTGTGGTAGCATCAAACAAGTACTTCCACATTGGCATGTGTTTTGCATGTGGAATCTGTTGAAAACATTCCAGTCTTGAGTTTACTTTAGTTAAAATGAATTAATTAAAGAAAAAATGTATTTATTAGTGAATGGAGTTATTTAAAGGACATGCAAAGCATGCAACATGTAATCTAAATATTAAGTGAGTGTGAGAAGTAATCTCAATCATAGATCACTTTGGAGATTAGAGATAGATTGTAACTCATGATTATAAAAGCAAGGCTAGGGTGAAGGAGGAAGACACTTGTGAGAGACGTGTGTTGAGGGAGTCGACACAGTCAAGACTCTTGACGAGAGGTCGAGGTTAGGAGACTCTTGGTGAGATTTCAAGAGCAAGGGACCTTGGTGAGAGACCAAGATGAGGATCTTTGGTGAGATGCCAAGATTGAGAGACTCTTCATGAGATGCCAAGAGCACGAGGACTTTGGTGAGATGCCAAGGTTGAAGATCTTTGGTGAGATGCCAAGATCAAGATCTTTGGTGAGATGCCAATATTGGAGATATCAAAGAAGGACTTTTTCTAGTGTGGTGAGTGTAGGAGAAAATAAGGAATTTTTCTTACATTAGAGTGAGGTTATCTCACTGGTTGGGTGAAGAGAGTTCATCCAAGTATTGATGAGAGGGTTGGATCACAAAGGATCATGATTCAAGATATTTATAGGTGGATAAGGACTTTCATCTAGAGGTCATATAGGTCAATAAGGAGAGAACGAAAGGAGTCGCTGATGGGTTTTAAAGGATAGAGATTAGAGGGAAGAGCAAAGTCGTGCAAATCTTGTTGTATGGTATTTCTATTGATATCCGTGAGTCATATTTTAGACAGTCACCGATATCCACAAATCACGGAAGGGAAAGTCGTAGATGTTTGTGGGTCATAGAAGGGAAAGTCACAGATTTCTCAGGAAACGTTCCAGAACATGTTGTACAATGACATAGTTGTTTCCAGGTTTATCTATAGTGTATAATTCTCTCAGTGGGACATTTTCCCTGATACGGGAGCTCTGATTTGACCTTAATAAAAACATTATTGGACTATTTTTCCCTTCGGGGTTTTTCCAGGGGTTTACCCAAAAATATTGGTGTTTATGTGTGCTTGATTTGGTTTTCTTGTTTATGCTTTCGTTGCATGTTTAGTTGATTACTCAGCTGTGATTTTAATAGATAAAGTGATTTTATTTGAGCTAACTATTGAGTGTTGAGTAGAGTTGTAAAATATCAACATCGTATTAGTGCATACCAAGGGTTGAATCCACTCAGGATTTTATTTTCAACATGGTATCAAAGCCAAGATTGCTCTGAGAGGAAACCAAGTGCACATAGTATTAGAGCAGGTGCTCTGAGAGGAATCCAATCTCAGGTGTTGCAACATATTTGATTAGGTTGATAACCAGTAGAGGAAAACCGAGGCATCCACGAGTCACAGTGTAGACAGTCAGGGACATCTGCAGGTCACAGAAGGACAAGTCGCAGATATTCATGGGTCAAAGAAGGAAAAGTCGCGGATAGGCTGTACAGGACAGTACATGGCAGTCCCAACAGAGGTTTATTAGATTAGATCTTGGAGATGGCGAACACATTGAAGATTGAGGATAGGTTAGAAGGGGCTATAAACTTCTAGGTTTGGAAGGAAAGGATTATTATTCTATTGGAGGATAATGACCTCAAAGAGTATGTTGAGGCTATGGTTGCAAGTCCTACTGATCTAAAGGAATTGGTAGTTCACAAGAAGAAGGAAGTGAAGGAAAAGCAGGTGTTGCTAGAATCGATGAAGGATCACTTGATTTTGCATTTTGCTGAGAAGAAATCTGCGAAGTAAATGTATGATGCTTTGGTGAGTCTATACCAAAACAATAATACATGCATGTTGCTACATTTGAAGCACTGACTTCAAGTTGTTAGAATGTCTAGTGAGGAGATGATTGTGAATTATCTTATGAATATTACACAGATCCAAGATTATCTTGCAGCCATTGGAGAGACATTATAGGATGTTGAGTTGGTGAATGTAGCATTGAGAGGTATTCCCAAGTCTTGGGAACCTTTTGTGTAGGGAATCTGTGCACGAGAGACAATGTTAGGGTTTTATAGACTATGGATAGATTGTATGCAGGAGGAGACTCGGTTAGAGTCTAGGGATGGTTTGAAGAGGAGACATGATGATAAATTTTCTCTTGTTAGCCATGAAAGGAGGGGCAAGTTCAGGAAGATTTCCAGTGGAGAGTTGACCACTCAAGATGACAAGAAGAATAAGAACATGAGCAAAGTCAAGTGATTTGCATGTCACAAGTTTGGAAATTATGTAGGGAAATGTTCGCACAAGAAGAACGGGGGAAATGAAAAGAATTCAAAGGTAGTTGCATAGGAAAATACTCAATTGGATGAGTTTTGGAAGAAGTTTGAACAAACAAAGGTATTACTTATTTCCCAAACTTCCTTGGACACTATATCAAATAGTGCATGGTTGACATATAGTGGATCCACATGTCATATGATATAAGCACGAGAGGTTTTCGAGAGATTCACAGAGTCTGACTTAGAGATGCATGTGGAATTTGGTATCGGGGCCAAGCATATAGTAAAGGGATTTAGAACAATGCCATTCCAGATGGATTCAGGAGGCACATTGAGAGTGCAGGATGTGCTATGGGTGCCAAAATTCAAGAGGAGTGTGATCTTAGTCTCAATGTTTGAGAAGAAGGGATTTGACGTAGCATTCTAGGATGGAAAGGTTCTTATCATGCCTAGAGGATCTAGCTTAGAAAAAGTAGTTGCCTTTGGAGTTAGAGAGAGAAACTTGTATAGGCTAAAGGGCCAACCTATGAGAGAAATTACCAACAACATAGTGACAAATAAATAGGAGTAGGTAGCTCTGAAGGTTAAGCAACTCAGAGGGAGTCAACCATCAGGTCAGGTGGGAAGGAGAAACCTTCCAAGTCAGTTAAAAAGGAGTCGTGGTACGAGATGGTGATGCAGGATGCTCAGAATCATGAGACTTCTAGGAGCATGTTCATAGGCAGTGAGTCTTCAGAGACATGCCAGACCATCGACAGGGATAACTTCTGTGTCAGAGGGAACGATCAATCAAGTGTATTTGAGAGCAGGCATGGTAGCAGATTTGGTAGCAAAGATAGTGCCAACTCTAGGTGGGAGAAGTACCTTCCTCTCTAAGAGGGAGTGTTGATGTTTGTGGTAGCATTGAACATGTACTTTCACATTGGCATGCATTTTTCATGTCGAAGTTGTCGAGAATATTCCAGTGTTGAGTTTACTTTAGTTAACATGAATTAATTAAAGAAAAATTGTATTTATTAGTGAATTGAGTTATTTGAAGGACATGCAAAGCATGAAACATGTAATCTAAAACTTAAGTGAGTGTGAGAAGTAATCTCAACCGTAGATCACTTTGGAGATTAGAAATAGATTGTAAATCATGATTATAAAAGAAAGGCTAGGGTGAAGGAGGAAGACACTTGTGTGAGATACACTTGTGAGAGATGTGTGTTGAGGGAGTCGACACAGACAGGACTCTTGACGAGAGGTCGAGGTCAGGATACTCTTGGTGAGATGCCAAGAGTAAGGGAACTTGGTTAGAGACCAAGGTGAGGATCTTTGGTGAGATGCCAAGATTAGGAGGCTCTTGGTGAGATGCCAAGAGCAAGGGACCTTTGGTGAGATTCCAAGGTTGAGGATATTTGGTGAGATTCCAAGATCAAGATATTTGGTGAGATGCCAAGATTGGAGATAGAAAGGAAGGAATTTTGCTAGTGTGAGGAGTGTAGAAACAAAAAAGGAATTTTGCTTACGATAGAGTGAGGATATATCACTGGTTGGGTGAAGAGATTTCATCCAAGTATTGATGAGAGATTTGGATCACAAAGGATCATGATTCAATATCTTGATAGGTGGAGAAAGACTTTCATCTAGAGGTCATACAGGTTAAGAAGGAGAGATATCAGAAGCAGCCACAGGTGGGTTTCAAAGGACAAAGACCAGAGGGAAGAGTAGAGTTGTAGAGAAATTTATGTATGGTATTTGCGTACATATCCATGGGTCATAGTTTAGATAGTCATAGATATCCGCGGGTTACAAAAAGGAAAGTCATGGATGTTCACGAGTCACAGAAGGGAAAGTCGTGAATTTCTCAGGAAACATGCCATAACAGGTTGTACAATGACACATGTGTTTCCACGTTTGTCTGCAATGTATAATTCTCTCAGTGGGCCATTTTCCCTATTACGGGAGCCTTGATTTGACCTTAATAAAGATATCATTGGACTGGTTCTCCCTCCAGAGTTTTTAAGGGGTTTACCTGAAAATATTGGTGTTTATGTGTGCTTGATTTGGTTTCCTTGTTTATGCTTCTGTTACATGTTTAGTTGATTACTCATATGTGATTTTAGTAGATAAAGTGATTTTATTTGAGCTAATTGTCGGGTGTTGAGTAAAGTGGTAAAAGATGAACATGGTATCAATGCATACCAAGGGTTGAATCCACTTAGGGTTATTTTCAACAATGATATGGCCTTGTTATTTCCAGTCCTAGATTATCCATAACTACTTTAGTTATTAGATTGTGAGAAGCACCTGAATCATGTTGATGTTTTGGTAGCTGTGGGAGGCATTAACCTCCAAGTGTAACCTTTTTACTTAGAATATAATATTCCAGAAGTAAAAGAACCATTAAACAGATGTGTAAAACCCCTATAAGAGAAGTTGACCCAAGAAGAATAATAATGAAGAAATAGAAGGCCCCAGAAAGAGAAGTCGTCCCCACTAGGAAAAGTCACTTGGAAAGCTAGTATAAATAAGGAGGTGCCTAGTTCATTTGGACACTCTCACTCACTTAGCTAGTGCGCAAGTCTAAGGACATGCAATTGCAACAGAAGGAGGTGCAAGTTTGGAGAGAGTAGTGCAACAATTGTCATGGAGTATTCTTGATATTTTTGGTATCTCTTTTATGCGCTTCTCTTGGTAAAATTACAATTCCATTAGTAGAGGCATGTTCTCTTGGTATTGTGTTGTTGCTGCATTAGTGGTGTTTCTGGTTAGGGTTTATCTGTTGGTTCTAGTGTGGACTTGACATAATCATTCTATCTAAGAAAAGGTTATTGTGCTCGGGGGTGGCATATGTGAATGCCTATGGTTGGTTGACAATGATGTGACATTGTCTATGGTTAAGCGAGCAGAACAAAATTTTAACATGGTTTCAGAGCTGATTTCCTTCATAACAGTCTAACTGCTTGAAGGAAGATCCTCATTTTCCCCCATTGTCAAGCTCATTGAGAACTTACTAAACCCACTAAGAAGGTCACCTAAGGAGGGCACATATTTTCCCTAGATCAGATCTACAATATTCCAAAGTTGAAGAGCCAGTCAGAGATGAGGTAGTACTAGTTTCAATGCCAATTGAAGTACCAATTGTAGTTTGTATGGTCCAGTGAAGTTTCTGGTAAGTCGTAGAGAAACTTGTTGAAAGGATGCTGAAATTATTCTTGCTTTTTCAATTCTTCCGACAGTTAGGGTTTATGGTTTTACAACAACAAACCCTAAATTCGTTGGGCAATTTCAGTGAAGTGTTGGGTTTATTTTTTAGTTGTCCTAGTGCACCCCACCCTATCGCATCTCCAACTATCTTTAGATTGCAAGTTAGAGCTATTTTTTAGATTGTTGCAGGATGGTGTTGCTGCATGTCATTGTTTTCCGCTACTGTCAGATGGTGCTGTTGCATGTCGTTGTTTTTTGCTACTGCCATAGGTATGTACTTGTATATGTTTAAACTATATCACTATATTGAGGGTGTTTGTAGGAGAATGATTCTTTTTTTCCAAGAAAAAATCGTAGATCTAGAGGGATACCAGATCCAACACATTCAAAGGAACAATGCACTCCAGGTTTGACTATTTTGATATGCCTCTAGCTATTATGGAATTGTTTTGATCTTATGAACATCTAGTTGTATTTTGATCTGTTGAAGTCAAACCTCTGGTCAAAGTTAAAGTTATAATTTGACTTTAGTCAAATTATTAGATTGATTAAGGTTGAGTTTTTAGATTTTATTTGCATTATATTCCCTAACTTAGATTTCTGTCAAGAAATCATATTGTCTTAGTACATGAAACAAGTTGGAGAGAATACTTGTCACCTTGAGTGAAGGAGACTTAGAAGAAAAGAAAAAACACTCATTCTTGAAGATAATATTCCATGTTCCAGGTTTGATTGATTAAATTAATAAGTTTCCAATTTGCACATATCATGTTTGATAATTGCTACATTACAAGTTTGATAATTGCTACATTACAAGTAAACATTATAGTTGTGACAACAATCTTTGAAAAGTTTTATTACTACTAGACACAATGAATACTTGGTAGCATGTGAGTACTATTGATATAAATGCTTATTGTACTTGTTTGCAAGATGAACTAACATCTCCTCTAGGAGATATTTCTTGTTTTTCTTCTAGGCAGGTCACCTTGGTAATGCTATGATGATTACCATGAAATTTTATTTTATTCTTGTTAACTTAGATATGTTCTTATGAAAATGTTATTATATTGGAAATACGTTTTCTCTTGTTTCTCTTGTCTCGGGCAGGTTACCATGGAGGAATGATTGGTCACAACATTGGAAGAGTGTTGTTCCTATTTCGTATTATTTCATTTTTATTTTGGCTCTTGTTACAGATAGGTCACAAGTGATAGCTCTGAGAAGGAGCTACTTTGACGATTGTTCTTGTTCTTGTTTTTATTATTATTATAAGAGTATTATTCTTGTCTATTATTTTCCCTTGTTGTTGGTCTTGTTCCGGGTAGGTCACAAGTGATAAACCTGAGGGGAGCTATAGTGACAGTTTCATGAGACAACATATTAGACAGTCTCTAGTTTGAGATATGGAGAATACTATCCAGATAAGAAGTTGTATACATGATCGTATACATCCATGTATTGAAGAAAAAGAGGACGAAGTTAAAACCATCTCGAAAGAAGGGTACTTTTACGAGATACAAATTATCTCATATGGATATTTATTGTAAGGAACAAAAGGTTATAAAGATGACTGAACATATCCATCTAGTCCATTTGATCACTCTTTAGATCATCAAGAATAGTTAGTAGAGCCATAAGGGCCTACCCAGGATTGTTGCAGTAACCAGGAAGAAGACAAGCATGGTCCCATGACACTTTGTAGGATGCAAAGATATATAACATTGATGAGCCATATCATGAGAAGGGGAATATGGTGCATGGATTCACCAGTGGTGAGGTAGGAAACCACACCAAGTACCAGCTCAGAAGGATCTAGAGTTCAAAGGGATTCAACCCTCACGATCCAGTAGGGAGGAGAAACCTCCCTTGGACCATTCATAGGAGATTAGACTTCAGAGGAGATCATCAAATATAGAGGGAGTAGACGGCTGTAGAGATTGTATAGCTTCAGAGGGATCATGGAGACTAAGAGTAAGCATGATCTCAGAGAGAGTCAGTGGCTTAGAGACTTTCATTCATAAATTATTCTTCCTCAGATTCAAATGGGAGAGAGATATGTTTTCCAAAAATGATATATAGTTGCCATGAGTTGAAGAGGTTAGATCAAAGCTTCAGAGGCTTTGAGGAGATATGATAACTCCTAGGAAAATTTCCTTGTTTTAGTGATAGAGGAGGAATCCAGTCGGAAGGACTAGGATATAGATTTTTCCTTAAAACTAGAAGGGAAGTCAATGGTGGCTTACAAATTGATATACGATATCAAACATGTTGTTGATGATAACATAGAGATGTATAAAGCCTGATTTGTGGCCAGAGGACTCTCCCAACAAGAGGTAGAATATTATGACGAGACACTTGCTCCAATAGTCAGAAGAAGTGTACATAGAGAAACCACAAGATACATGAGAAGGAGTCTCATGTTTGCATATTGAATAAATCTTTGTACGGGATTAAGTAGGCACCCAAGGTAGGATATGCTAGATAGTTATCTTAATGAGCCTGGGATTGGTTTCCCTTTGATATAATATGACCTAATTCTAACAAGGGATGAGAAACTCATCACATAGTGCAAGAAAAATATTGAATCTGAGTTCGAGATGAAATACCTGGGTATGATGCATTACGTTTTTGGTTTAGAGGTGTGGCAGAAACCGGATGTGATTTTCGTGTACCAAGGAAAATATGTTGTAGAGATTCTAAAGAGATTCAGAATGATGGATTGTAAATCCATGCCTACACCGATGGTGAAGAATATGAAATTATTGAGTGATACATCTTTAGAGATAGTGGATGCCACCATAGACATATGATTGGTTTGTTGATGTATTTGATGAACACTAGACCAGATATATGCTTTGTGGTGAACACTTTGAGTTAATATGTGGTTGAACCAAGACATGTTCACTTGGTTGCGGAAAAACATGTGTTGAGGTACAATTGACTATGGAATCATATATGTTTTGGATCGTGAGATAACCATGCAAGGCTATACTGATTCAGATTGGGCCGATAGTGTCACATACCGAAAGAGTATATCTAGATGTTGCTTCACTTTGGGATCAACTGTGATATCATGGTTCAACAAGAAGCAAACTAGTGTGGCACTTAGTATGACTGAGGAAAAGTATATAGCAATGTGTTTAGCTAGTAGCTAAGAAGTGTGGATTTGGAAATTGCTAGCATGATTATTTGATCTCAAGTTAGAGGTGACTTGTATTTGGTGTGACAACCAGAGTTGTGTGAGGTTGTCAGAGAAATTGATGTTTCATGACAAGTCCAAGCATATCGAGATCATGTGCCATTATATCAGAGATATGGTGTAGAAGAGAGCTCCAGTATGTCACTACCTATCAGCAGATAGCAGATGTGTTGACCAGGCCTCTATCAAGAGTGAAGTTTGTGTACTTCAGGGATAAGCTTAGTGTGGTTTAGAAGGACGTCCCTTGTAAGAGGGAGTGTTGAGTCATATATGTGATTCTTGGGGTAGTATCTTGCAGAGTGTGGTAGTAGTGGGTGGTAATTTACAGGCATGTTACTGATTTTTGTACCCATGAGCATGACCTCGCATAAGGTCAGCATGTGTCGAGCCTTCGAGGCTGGCGAGTTTCCCAACTTTTCAAGCTAGAGGGCCAACATATGTGGTTGAAGGTGTTTCCTAAATTTGGGCTAGATGGGTAGTGTGTGAACACTATTGATATTATGGTAGTTGTGGAAGGTATTAACCTCCATGTATAACCTTTGACAAAACTAGAATATTTCAAGAAGAAAGAGAAACCCTAAAACGTTGGATAATAACCCCAGAAGACAAGTCGACTCAAGAGAATATTTAATATTGAGTTATTAGCCTCCAGAAAGAGAAGTCGATCCAGTCAAGTGAGATAGAGCAGTATAAATAGACGACACTAGAGCTCAATTGTCACTCTTACTCTCACAACTACATAAGACTAGTGGTGCGCAAGTTTGTAGAGGGAGTGTAGCTGCTTATAATGGTTTACATGTGTTTTTAGGTTATTGGTTAGACTCAAACTGAACTAGGATGAAGAACCTATTCAATAACAATACATTAAATATGCAATTGTTAAAAAATGTAATTACATATATTGTATATGTAAAACAATGTAAATCCAAACCATTAGGCTAAATGTATCCAAAGTTTGTTCATTAATTTATATTTTAAAACAAATTGAAATATTTCACTAAGCCTAAGCCTAAGACCTTAACCTGTATACCATATAACCCATAACCCCTGACACCTTGAAACATGGGTGATATCGAATATTATGTGGGGACATCAAACATCCTTGAGTCTTGAAACTCTCCCATACCGTCAAGGCATATGTCTAGTATAACCATGTCAAATTTCGACACATACATGAACAATTTGGAGAAATCTCAACGTTGGCCTCATTCATTGTTAACCATGTAGGGTCGATGGATGTTAGTAAGCCCTTCACCTGATATAATCCCTAACCCATTAACCATTAGACCACTTGCATGTTGGACCCTATAAAATTCTTTTTGGATGTCTCAACTTAATAGAATCATAGTTTAATCATCTCGAAGAATGCCATAAGAAAAAGACAAATACATGGAAATTGACATCTTCTTCGGGTTTCGCTGTAAATATGGGTATGTCGGGTTTGATCTTTGTTGGCATGGATGGAAAAATTGGGTCATGATGAATATGATGATGATTAAGATGGATATTAAAACCATGATGATGGTGATGATGAAGAGAATTATGTCCCTGAGTCTTAAAACCCTCCCATTCCATCAAGGTATGCGCCTAGTCTAAACATGTAAAATTTCAACGCATACAGTCACATTTTGAAGAAATTTCAACATTGGCCCCATTCACTACTCACTGTGTGGGGTCAGTGGATGACATTGGTGATGGGCATGTTGGAAGTTCCAAGACATTTCAAGAGAGTTTCAACAAAGATTCTATAGAAGGGAATGACGAATGATGACAATGAGATCAACATGCATGATAAAAATTTATGAAAACATGGACGATCTCAAATATTATGTGGGGACATAAGACATACTTGAGTCTTGAAACCCTCCCATATCGTCAAGGCATGTGTCTAGTCTAACCATGTCAAATTTCTATGCATACAGTCACATTTCAAATAAATTTCAACATTAGCCCCATTCACTGCTCACTGTGCGGGGTCGGTGGATGACAATGGTGAAGGGCATGTTGGAAGTTCCAATACATTTCAAGAGAGTTCTGACAAAGATTCTATAGACAGGAATGACGAATGATGACAATGAGATCAATGTGCATGATGAACATTGATGCAAACATGGACGATCTAGAAGGTTATGTGGGGACATCAGACATACTTGAGTCTTGAAACCCTCTCATACCGTCAAGACATATGTCTAGTCTAACCATGCCAAATTTCAATGCATATAGGCACAAATTGAATAAATTTAAATGTTGGCCCCATTCACTTCTCACCATGCGGGGTCGGTGGAAGACATTTGTGATGGGTGTATTGGAATTTCCATGACATTTCAAGAGAGTTTTGACAAAGATTCTACAAATGGAAATGATGATTGCTGACAATGATACATCCATGATGAACATTGATGCAAACATATTGGAAGATATCAAATATTATGTGGGGAAATAATACATCCTTGAGTCTTGAAACCCTCCCATACCATCAAGGCATGTGTCTAGTCTAACCACATCAAATTTTGACGCATACATGCACAGTTTGAAGAAATTTCAATGTTGGCCCCATTCACTACTCACTATGCGGGGTTGCGTAGATTTTAACCTTGTAAAATATTTATTGCAAATAGATTTTTAGTAAAAGAACAGAAAAGATACAATGGAAAATACACACATTACATAGATATTTTTCCCCTGGAAACCCAAACCGGGAAAACTAGCATATTCTATATTCATTCATAGTGATACATTGTTTACAATACAATATGCATATAAGATCCAGCGACATCCAAAACCCTAACCAAATGACCTAGATTAATCAACAACCCTAATTCCTTAACCAAAAATATAAAACCATCGGAAAAAACCATGTGTCGAAAAACCTCCCAACAATGAACATGAAAATCGAGGCGACACAAAAAATTAGGCAAAAATGTGACACGTTTCTCGAGGGGAAAAAATTCCTCAAACCCCCCATGCATGCCCGACGCAACATAGAAAACACTACCACTAGTCATGCAAAGAATATAAAAAATACGCAAAATTTTTCCACTTATTATTTTCTTTGCATATAGGGGCTTACAAGTTTACATAGTCAACAATCCAGGGTAGCAATGCCCATGGATCCTCTACACCAAAAGAACTTCTGAGTGCTCACAAATTTTGTTAATGAATCTGAAACATTCTTCAAAGTGTCCACCTTCATCAACAACACTTTCTTTTCTTCAACCATGTCTCTCACAAAGTGATATTGAATATCAATATGATTTGTATTTGAATAAGTCGGGTTCTTTGCTAGAAAAATTGCACTCTGATTGTCACAATCTATCCTTACAACTTGTTTTACCAACCCAATACCTGAACACAATATTTGTAACCATACTAATTCCTTACTTGCATGAGTGGCTACCATGTATTCAACTTATGTAGTTGAAAGTGACACTACAACCTGTCTTTTTCTCATCCAACTAATTTTTCCTCCAAATAGGTTAAACACATACCCGCTTGTAGATCTCCTACGATCCATATCTCCATCCCAGTTTGCATCCAAAAATTCATGTATGTCCAACACTTTTTCCAATCCTAGTCTTCCTTAGTAGCACAATTCATAGCTATCAATGCCATGCAAATACATGAAAACCATTTTTACTGCTATCCAATGCTCCTTCCCTGGTTTTGACATATACCTGCTCAAAACTCCCACTGCATGTACAATGTTTGGTCTAGTACAAACCATTTCATATGATGCAAACCCCTACCCACTCTCTAGGGCCTACTTACTTCAGAACTCTGAAGTTCCTTGAGAAATTTCCACGCACTCCTTGCGCTCTCTAGACTTAGACTCTCCAACACTCCAAATGAGTGCAGGCCTAACACACACCTTGCACGCGTTTGTTCTGAAACTTTTCTCTCCACTGAGCGATTGTGAACTCCTTTCAATTCCTCTACAAAGTTTCACACTACCTTTTCTAAGCTTCTGAGTCAGACTTGACTCGGCCTTCGCACACCTTGCAGGCACTATGCACTCATTGTACCATAACTCTCAGAAGAGAAACAAACGAAACTTATGGAACATTAAAAGTTCACACATCTAACCATAAAAGGCATACTCAAGAACATAAAACAAATAAAATAGAGAACATGAAATTCATTACATGAACTCAGAAATAAGTAACATCATGCATTTCGAATCAAAATTTTCTTCTTATATTCATTCAAAAAAGTATGTACATGGACTCATACAGTTCTCTACAGCTCTCTATAATAACCAACAACAAAATACAATTATCTTCAACAACAATAATAAGATACAAAAACCTCATTTGGGCATAGATTACATATATTTATACATGAGGAGCTTCTCTAGCCTTCCCTCCAGACTACCTTAGTGCTATCATATCCCAATTAAAACATTCATCAACTAAGGCCTATTACATTGAATGAGCATTTACAAACTAGATAAGAGTTGGCACTCAAAATTTGTACAATCATACAGATAATCAAGGTGATTACAATCTCTTGCAATCCTATACAATGGCTCAAGCCTCCAAATATTAAAGAGATTTAATTACAATGGTTTTAAAACATCAAAATGATGCGCTCTCCTCAAAATTCAAAACAGTTTGAAATGTGTGCGTTGGGTGCTGATTTGTCCTCCACTCGACCTCCTTTAATGTTGATGGAAATTCCCATGCATCGTAAACCTCTGGACTCATATCCTTGAGCTCCTGTATTGTTTTTCCATATCTCTAAATATCATGTTCAATTACCTAACTAGCATCCTCTGTTGGGTGATCTTTTCACTTTACTAGGTACTCAAAATAAATTTTCCTCCTGGTGTTCTTACCAATTCTTTGATCTAGAATTTTCTTCATCTGTGGATTCTCTGCTTGTTACGAGGGAAAAACTCTCTATGGCCAAGGGTAAACCACAATAGACAGGTATGACTGCAGAAATCAACTCAATTCCATTGTATGCTATATAAACTAATGTGCAAGATAAGAAAGAGGCCTACCTCGATCCAACGTTTGATGATGTTCCACCGTTCAACACTTCGACCCAAAGCTTTGTACCTGCAATAAGTTCTCAACAAACAAGAAAAGAAAGTATATAGTGATAATGTAAAGGGTTTAGCACATTAGATAGAATAATCCATTAATAAAGATTACAAACATGCCCATGGATAATAATCATATATTTGCATGATACCAATAGGACGGGAAATGAGTATTTACATTACAGACTTACGACCGTCAAGGCATATGTCCTAGGCTAGTTTGTGCACCCTAAAAATAAAATTGTGACTAATCAATTTTAGTTTAAAGCTTAAATTTTATTGGCCATGATTACTCAAAAGGGTATGGAAGTGAAACTCATGATGTTATGACTCTGCAAAAGATAAATATGAATATAATGCAAATTCTACCTTTAACTTTTCAATGAATGATATGCTAATAAAAACAGTGCAATTTTCAATTTCAACTCTGCAATTCAGAAGTAAAATGCAATCTTTCGCTAAATGTACTAAGCCAATGATAAAGGTTCAAAGACAAAAATGTAAACCAATGAAAAATGCCTATTTTTTTGTATTCTCAATATATTAAAGAGAAAATGCATGGACTGAAAAGCAACCTGATATATAAATTCTACTGTGTATAAACGAAATAACTCGAGAAAAATACCAAGTAGCCAAGCAAATATCCCAGGGTTCAAGTACAAACCAAAAAATGAAAAACAATGAGAAAGACTACGCCCATAAATTCAACTCCCAACAGGCTTCCTGTCAACCCAAAGAAGCTCAACAGGCACTATAGAGACCTAAGAAGGCTCATCAAACATCAAAACTCACCCAACAGTCACTAAACCAAGCAAATAAGCAAGGAAAAGTGGTATACGTGACTGTTCATGAGAAGAATGTGTATATACACAGCTTGCAGAGAGGCAGAACATGTGTGTACGTGACTGTTAAGGCAAAAGGAGTGTACATGCTTTAAAACAAGGCCAGGCAAGGGAAAAAAGGCTGAAAACTCAGACTTAGAGTGAAAAAAATCTACCAAGCAGTGATATGACAAGAAACACAAAGGATAAAGAGCAATGCAAGAAGAAAAATTACTTCAACCCTTAGAAGGAAGATCTCTCCCTAGTGGAGTCACCATTTCTATTACGAGGGAAAAACTCTCTATGGCCAAGGGTAAACCACAATAGACAGGTATGACTGTAGAAATCAACTCAATTCCATTGTATGCTATATAAACTAATGTGCAAGATAATAAAGAGGCCTACCTCGATCCAACGTTTGATGATGTTCCACCGTTGAGCACTTCAACCCAAAACTTTGTACCTGCAATAAGTTCTCAATGAACAAGAAAAACAAGTATATAGTGATAATGTAAACAAGTTAGCACATCAGATATCATAATCCATTAATAAACATTACAAACATGCCCATGGATGATAATTATATATTTGCATGATACGAATAGGACGCGAAAGGAGTATTTCTATTAATAATTGATCAACAGAAGTGTCAACATTACAGACTTCTGTGTCGGGACGGTTCGAAACCAAGGAACCAAGTTCCTTCCAACCGGGTCTCCACCACTTCAATCCTCCACGAAAGGCAAGCTCAAAAGAGAGAGACAATGAGGTTCTCTCAACAGTAGGGAAAGAGATTGGGGGCTAAACACTGTGTTCAGACTTGAGGGACAAAGGGATGCAGACTCAATATGAAGTAATTTCTCCAGATTAACTTTTCTCTCAAAGTTGAATTCTTTCTCTTTTTTCCATAGCTTGAAATTGTGCTCTTATAGCCTTAAAAATGCAACTGAAGGGCCGAGTCGGAAGGTTTCCAGTATATGGAAGGCCAAGGATCAAATATCTCTTGTCATGACATGGAAACTTGACTCCATTTTTGTATTTTCTGGCACAAATCCCAATGTACACGGGCTGTGGTGGAGCAGCCTGCATATATGCTAGTTTTATAGTTGATAGGGCATGTATATGTGGGAAAATGTTTATTTTTAGCTCTGGATTTATCAAAAAGGGATGATAAGTCTGCATGGAGAAATGGAAAAAGGCCCTCTGTGCAAGATAGCAATGGTGAGGAAAATCTTGCTATAACATTGCTGTGGGAATCTACTTCTCCCACTGGATCTCCTTTTGATCACCCAATTCTCTTGTATCATCCATTATGTAAGGGTATAAGTCTGGAACATTGAATATTGGCGATATTCCAACATTTTTTGGCAACTCAATTTCATAAGCGTTGGCAGCAAATTTTCTGAGGATTCTACATGGTCCTATATTCTTCATCTTTAACTTGTTATATGTCCCCCCTGGGAATATTTCCTTCCTAAAGTGTGCTAAAACTTGATCTCCAACTTCTAAATGAACCTCTCTTCTCCTCTGGTCAATGTGGCTCTCGTACTTCTGGCTGCTATCATGTAATTGTCCCTTTATTTGGTCATGAAGCTACTACATTTCTGCAGCAAAGTCTTTTGCTCCTACATTTCAGAACTCATCATGTCCCAAAGTTCTTAACTCTAAAATTCCTCTCGGATGCATCCCGTATACTATCTGGAATGACATTTTTCTAGTGCTTATGTTCGGTGAATCATTATATGCAAATTATTCTTGGGGTAGAATTTGATCCCATTGACAGTGATGTTTAGTGACCAAACTCCTCAATAAATTTCCCAAACTCCGATTTACCACTTCATTTTGTCCGTCTGTCTGTGGGTGATATGTTGAACTAGAGGACAAGTCTATCCCCATATGTTTCCACTGAGTTCTCCAAATGTTTCCCACGATTTTGGTATCTATGTCTGAGACTATACTTTTGGGAAAGACATATAATCTCACAACCTCCTTGAAAAATAAATTGGCTATGTGATTAGCATCACTAGTTTTCTGGAATGGTATGAAATGTGCCATCTTTGAGAACTTGTCAACCACTACAAATATGGAATCACTCTCCCTCTGGGTTCTTGGTAATCCCAACACAAAATCCATGCTTATGGCATCCCATGAACTCTCCATAATAGGCAATGGATGATACATACTAGTGTTCTGATGTTTCCCCTTGGCATACTGGCATACTCTACATTTGTCCATGAATTTCTTCACATCAGACCTCATACCTGGCTAATGGTATGAACAACTTAGTTGTGCATAAGTCTTATCATGGACGAAGTGTCCAACCAATCCTCCACTATGATTTTCCTTCAACAGGTTGTCTCTCATTGAGCATTTAGGAATACATAATTGACCTCCTTTGAAAAACAATCCATCTTGTATCAAATATTCCATCCACTGACTTATGTCCCTTAGAAAAGGGTTTTCACATGCTTCGTAAGCCTCCTTGAAATATGGATCTTCTCGATACATCCCCTTAATGTGTCCAAACCCTAATGTCTCCACTTGGAATTCCCGCATAATCAAACATCTCATGATCAAAGCATCAATGACTTTGTGTTAGCACTACCACTAATGTTCTTAATGACAAAAGTAAAATTTTTCATGAATTCTACCCATTTAGCATGTCTTTGATTCAACTTATCTTGTCTAGTTATGAACTATAAATCCTGACTGTCACTGTATAAGACAAACTCCTTCGGAATAAGGTAATGCCTCCATTTTTTCAGAGCTTGTATTAGAGCATAAAAATTATTTTCATATGTTGAGTACTTCCTCTTAGTGTCATTCAACTTCTCATTGAAGTAAGCATTAGGCTTATTGTCTTGGCTCAAGACTGCACCGATAACTACTCCAATTGCATCACATCTCACCTGAAATGTCTTCTTGAAATCTGGTAGAACCAGAATTGATTGTTTTGTTATATTCTCCTTCAATACTCTGAAGCCTTTTTCAATTTTTGTTGTCCAATTAAAGGATTTGTGCTTTTTCTTTACAATGTCTAGTATGGGTGCACAAATGCTACTGAAATTCTTGATGAATTTCCTATAAAAACTTGCTAACCCATGAAAACTTCTTACCTCAAACACGCTTCTTGGAGAAGGCCATTCTTTCATTTCCCTCACCTTCTCTGGATCCATCTTCAACTCATTTGAAGAGATCACAAAACCCAAGTATATGAGTTTTATCTTCATGAAAGAACATTTCTTCAATTTATCATCAAATTTTCCTAATGCAACCTCTTCAACACCAGTTTCAAGTGTCTCAAATTATCTCCTTCAGTATTGTTGAAAACTAAAATGTCATCTAAATACACAATTACAAACTTACCAATGAAATCTTTGAGTACTTCATTCATCAATTTCATGAATGTGCTCGGGGCATTTGTTAAGACAAATGGCATACCAAGCCACTCATACAATCCTTCATTCATTTTGAATGTTGTCTTCCATTCATCTCCTTCTCTCATTCTTATCTGATGATAGCCACTTTTCAAGTCTATATTGGAAAAATAATTTGCTCCACTCAAGCAATCCATCAAATCATCCATTCTGGGTAAAGGAAATCTATACTTGATGGTTATCTTGTTGATGGCTCTTGAATCTGTGCACATTCTCCAACCTCCATCTTTCTTTGGACTTAACACAGTTGGTATCGTGCATGGACTCAAACTTTCCCTGACCAAACCTTTATCTAACAATTCTTGGACTTGATTATTGACCTCTTCATTCTCTTGAGGTGTCAATCTGTATGCCTCTTTATTTGGAAAACTTTCTCCTAGAATAAGGTCAGTGTGGTGATTGATACCCCTGATGGGTGGTAAAGAGCGAGGTAATTCATCCACCACGATATCAACAAATTCATCCACCAATTCCTGAATTTCTATAGGCAGATCATCCATAGAAGTGTTTGTAAGGATGACTCTGGGATTTCTTACCACAACAAACTACATTTTGTGTTCCTTCTTTACTTCATTCAAGAGTTCCTTCCCACCCATGAAAAGTATGCTAGAACTAGCTTCTTCCTTGACTCCTTTATCTTCTATTAGAAGTAGCATATGCTTACGACCATTCTTCTCAAGGGTGTAAGTATTTTCCATTCCATCATGTACGACATTTCTGTCATATTGCCACGGTCTTCCCAACAAAACATGGAAAACGTCCATAGGTATGATATCACGCGAAATCTCATCTCTATAACCACCTATTTTAAACTCAACATTGCATTGTCGACTTACCATGACTTGGTGTCCCTTCTACAACCATGATTCTTTGTATGGGTTTGGATGTGTAGTTGTCTAGAGCTCCAGATTTTCTACCATTCTGTGGATACCAGATTATCAATAATCCCACTATCTATGATTACTTTGCATACCCTATATTTGGTCTTGCAAGCAGTCCTAAACAAATTGTTTCTATGAAATGTTTCCTTTAATTATTTCTCTGGTTTTAAAAGAACCTTCCTCATCCTGAGGGACCTCCCATATTCTATGGTTTCTTCCTCCAAATTCCTCTTATGTTCTTTGTAAATGTGCGCTTCTCCATCCTTCTTCTTCTCAAGACATTCCCGAGACATATGCCATGCCTTTCCACATGCATAACATTTCACTTCTCCTCCTCTGCCTCTTCCTCTTCCTAGAGAAAAAGAGTTTCTTCCACTATAGTGTCCACCTTTGGAACTTCCTCCTCTTTATGTCTGACTGTGATACTTCACTTCAACTTTGGGTTTCTGGAATTTCTCTTGGACAATTTCTCTACCTCTATTTGGATCTTTCCCTCTGTTTCGTTTGCTTTTCTTCCTGGCCAACTTTTCCTCTACTTTTAGTGCCACCTGATAATCATCCTCTACAACTCTTACTGTCATCATGATGATTTCATCTTGAATCTCACACCTCGGGCCATTTATATACCTGGCATCTTTTTTTTCATCGTTCTCTCGATGACCTGCTCTGATGTTCAACCTGTAAAATTCTTCAGTGTACTCCTTCACTGACAAGCCCTTCTGTCTCAGGTTCTGTAATATCCTAAATATATTTATCTGATAGTCTTTGGGTATGAATTTATCTTTTAATTTAACTACCATTCTATCCCAACTTTCTATTTTGGACTTACCTTTGCATCTCCTGTCAGCTTGCAATTCGTCCCACCATAGTGCTGCATGTCCCTTTATTCTAGTCACAACGTGCTTAACTTTATTTTCATCATCGATCTCCTCATAATTGAAGTACTTGTCCAAAGGACTTATCCAGTCCAACATCTCTTCAACATATAAGTTGAATTCATACATTGGGAATTCTATTTTTTATCTAGCCCCCATTTTGACAACAACTCTCAGCAGTCGTTCTTCTAAAACTCCTTCTGCTTATACTTCTTCACTCTCAACCTCACTTATGTCACCAACATCAGGTTCTCTCCTCTGCGCTATCTCCATGGCATCCAATATTGCATAGATTCGTCTCATCTCTTCTTCCATTGTTGGATTTGCTACAGTTTTTTCCTTCCATCTTCTTAGTGGCATGGTACCAAGTTATTCTTCACACAGAGCACAATTCGGGCTCTGATACCACATGATGTAAAACCCTACCCACTCTCTAGGGCCTACTTACTTCAGAACTTTGAAGTTCCTTGAGAAATTTTCACGCACTCCCATTGGACAACTGAGAGGGGGGGTTGAATCATTTTTTACTGTTCTTAAACAATTATATCCATTTTTTAAATTTATTACAAAACTCCTCAATGATGATCACAATAAATAAGAAGTAGAGTATTCAACATCAATCACACACATGTATAGTACAGAGACATATATTCATGAGGAAACCCATAAAGGGTGAAAACCTCTTCTTGTTTATATGATAATTATTTTCTGTACATTATCATTCTTATGAGCACCAACTCACAATGAGGCTACCACCTCTGTTTTGCAAGCTTCTACTTGTTGAGAACACCAACTCTCTAGTTTCTCTAGCACCCACTAGAAGGAAGTACTAACTCCCTCACTGCTCCAGCACCAACTGGATGGAAGCACCAACTTCCAGTCACACAGGCACCAACCTGTATAACAGAGAACCGATGTTCTCCCTACCACCACCCTGACACCATGGTTTCTCTAGTTGCTACCAGATGGTAGCTACAACTCCCTGTGTTCAAGCACCCACTTGACACTTAGAGGACAACATTTCTCCCTAGCACCTCCCAACCACCTTGAAATATAAAAATTTTCTTTCTGTGAATTTATTACAGTGATTCAATAGTTGTCATTAGCTTACCAGGCTTATCAATGTTCTGCTATGCTGCTCTTCTCTCCTATATCAGTGTCTCTCTGTTTGCATCTCCTTGAGCTTTCTGATCTTCTGCTATATCTCTGCATGTCCATCTCAAGATTCTTTTACTGTATCAGTTATGCATCTCTGTTCTTTCCTTCTGCTGTGTTGTTTCTCCTCTAGACTCCCTTCTTGTACCTGCATAACACATGCTTAAAAATCACAGCCCAATCTCTTCTTTGTTCTGCATTTTTATAGTCTCTTTGCACCTTGTGCATACTACATGCACTATCCCACTGCATACACTTCACTGTGTTCATCATCACTAGCCCTTCTCCTGAGATATTTTGGCTTTAATGACTGTAACAGTCTTCGACCCTTTTCCATCTGTCAGTTGACTCTATGATGAGTTTATACTCTACTGGCAGTTTCCTCGAGACTCTTCGTTTTCTCTGTCGATCACCCTGAAGACTCTTTGAATTCTCTGGCATAAACCATCAGTGGTCTCTAACAGTTACACTGAGGCTCTTTGGCCCCTCTGGAAGCCACCCTAAAACTCCTCAAATTCTTTGGTAGATGCAATAACTTCGTTATGGCAGTTACTGAGAGAAACTTCGTGCGTTCATGGGTTTTTGTGCTTTCTCTCTTCCTGAAGAA
Organism: Picea engelmannii; assembly: GCA_009831015.1. NCBI lineage: Eukaryota > Viridiplantae > Streptophyta > Pinopsida > Pinales > Pinaceae > Picea > Picea engelmannii. The sequence continues at coordinate 51,844 of ML814314.1, read as the reverse complement.
AACTTCACAGTGGGCGCTAGCTCTTCTCTCTAAGCCCCTTCCTTTCAGGTGACCTCTGGCGATGACCAAACTCCTATTCATAAGGCACTTTCACGACTTGTGTTTTGGGGATCTGGGGATGAGGCATCTCGACTCTCCAAGTTGCGATCTCCGAAATGGAGCTTAGCTACATGCTAGCTCCTCCCTTAAACCTTCGATGATGTGACCAATGGCTGTGACCACAACCCTATTCAAAAAGACATTTCGCGATTTTGCATTTTGGGTTTTCTCTCGTGAGTCTCCTTGACTCCTGTTGGCAGCCATTTTGCATTTTTACCCTATCCTATAAGCTGCCTACACTAGTGTTTTGCAACTCTCGATTTTTCATCGCAATCTTTAAATAATATGCCACTATTATTTCGCACGTTTGCACACATGCCTTTATTCTTGTTTTCACGACTGCAAGCGTGAAAACTTTGATTTCGAAGTCACATTAAAATCGTCACTTGATTATTTTGGTTACTCTTGTCTATGTGTTCATTGCGTTTCCAATTTAATTATAGTTGCACAGTTGGCAAGATACCAAGATCTTTACTCATTTGGCATTTTTTAATTGTTAATATGACTTCGTTTTTATAATACTGTGATGATATTCTTATGATCGAGTTTTTGATACATTGGTGTTTTGATGTTCTATAGTCTTTCATCGATTTCCTTGACACATTGGTTTCATAAAAACACATTGACGTTGTTGTTAGACCCTTGGTATAATCATTTCATGAAAACACACATTTGATATGATCGAACCCTTGGTGTTGATTTCAAATCATTGTTTTGGTTTTAAAACTATGCTAATACTATTGCTTGCGCAAATGTTTGGTTGACTTACCATAGATTTAATTAGTTGTTTGAATGACATGGTTTTTAACATATGCAATAGTGATTTGAATCGCTATATGCGCCGTCAATTGTACTCATGGAAATGACTGTTTTGCATGGGCTGAGCTAGCTCCACCACCCTCGTACATTTGGGCATTAATGCCTTCCCTCTATCCCGGTTCACCTCTGTTAGTTTTCGGGTAAGCCTGTGAGCTATCAACCCTGCGTATACCCTGTTCAAACCCTTGCCCATTCACCCAACTCACCGTGTGCTTCTGTCTATGGCACCGGTGGTGTGCATAGAGCCAAATGGTAGCCAAACTCTGTTGCTATTCGATAATGCTCGCAAAGATTTAGAAAACAATGGTTGGCTGGTGTTTATACAGAGGTTCGAGGGTTTCAACCTTTCAGTTACCCAACAATTCGCCCTCACCTTCGACGGATGCAGGGCTAAGGTCGGAGACATACAACTCGAGCTCAATGAGAAATTCGTAAGCTTAGCTACATGACTGCCAGCTACAGGGCAAAGATGGTTTAAAAATTCCAAAGTAGATGAGGTGCCGTGGCCTCTCCTTTTCATGTCAAGAAAGATTGTTTCCTGTGATAAAGGTATGCCCATCACTACCCTCAAACCTAGGTGGCACGATCTTTTGGTAATTGTTAAACAGTTTGTGACCTGTGAGGGTCATTATGGCTTGGTATTTCTGTATCATCTCCAGTTATTGATGAATTTTATAGGTTACCCTCTGAATATGCCACATTACTTCTTGCGTAGTCTTTACAATATGTCCAAAAGATTCAAGCGTGAGAAGGCCGATAGCAGTCTTTTCCATCACTTCTTGATTAAACTCATTATCGTCTACCATTTGAACCTTCATGGTGATAGTTGGCAAGCCTTCCTATCTAGGAATGGCTTTTCCACTCCCGAGTTTGTCCAAGTGGACAAGGTTGTGGTTACAAAAACTATGGTTGGGCCAGCCGTGCCACTTCACATCCTTCTATCCCCTGTCAAACCCTCGGATTGCCCTGACATTGACCTACCCAATACCATAGCTAACCCATGTACTAAAGTCAAGACTGAGGCTGTCAAAAATCCTGTGAGGAAGAAAGGCAGAAGTGACACTGCTGTCAACAGTAAGGGGAAGAAAAATGCTTGATGGATATCCAGATGTGCCAGGAACAAACCCAAGCAAAATGTCGACCAAAAGCCCATAGTGTTGAGCAAGGACTCGGACTCTGATATTGAGCATTTCTTAGCCGAGGAATATACCTTTTCCCATGGCCTATGCTCTAAGGAACCCTATGACTATGTCTCTAACTTACCCCCATGCCTCAAAAATGACCCAAACTGCCCGGGAATCAAGCTGCACAAGGAAACCCCTGGTAACTTGAACAAACCCTCGCCTGTGATACCGAAGCCCAATCAAGCACCATGTATCCAATGTAATGCTTGGCTAGAGCGTTATTACACCGACGTTCCCCTGTTGCAATCAAATATCAAATCGTTAGAGGAACGTGTGACAGTGCTGGCGAAGGAGAACGATAGGTTACAAGCCAGCGAGAAGAAACAAAAAACCACCGATTCGATTGTCTTCAGGAATGTCGAAGCAACAACGGCCTTTGTCAATTCAAAATTATCATGACCGAGTTTCCCAGGTATGTGTTTTGACATCAATTTTTCTTTGTAAGTTGGTTTGAATTAATTTAACTGATTGGAGTTGTTTTCAATTAGCTGTGTTCATTTTAATAGATTCAAAATGGTTCTGTTATACTCGGATCACTAAAAACGATTTCGTTGTGAATCATGTACAGTAGATTCGTTTTGCTAAAATTAAATGTATATATGATTTGGTTATGCGATTTTATTGTGCTCAGATTAGTATAAGTGATTGGGTTGTTTGTGATTCTGTTTGGTTTGCTTTGAAACAGTTCTGTACATTTGAATTAATATAGTCGATTGGGTTTGCTTTCGTTTGGTTCGGTTCAATAGATTCAAAACAATCCTCTTGACTTTGATTATCCAAATAACAAGTCTGTTTCATTTTGAATAAATATTCTCGTTGGATTTTGATTACATTTGACTTGTGCAAAAGATTTATTTGCTAAAATCGTGTAGCTGTGTTGATTGATACGATTTAGCATATCGATTGTGTCGGCTCTAATATAGTTCAATTTATTTCTTATGGTTTGATTTTGAAACGATTCCATATTCTTGAATTGGCATGATCCTTTACGTATGCAATGCGTCAATATCAGTGAGTGGTTTGATAAATATAATGTAATCTATTGATTCGCAAAACGACTTTGTTAGCTTTGATTTTGAAAAATGATTTTGTTAATGGCTGAGGCGACATAAACTATTGCATGAATGATTTGTTTAATCGGTTAGAGTTTGTGTCAATTGAAATTGGTTCATGAAAATGATTTCATTGCTTTCGAATTATCTAAGCAATTTTGTTTTCCCCGAATTGGTACTAACAAATGTTGAACAGAGTGCATGTATCTCTGTTACCATTCATTTGACCACGATTTCGTTTGTTTCAATTTGCATACAAGTTTTGGTTTGATGTGGCATGAATGATTCACTCTGTTTGGAACTAGTAATTAAAGATTTGGTTGAATAAGTCGAATATAATTCTGTTAAGTTTTGGATTGATTTTAAAACGATTCTGTGCTCAAATTAGACCAGCTACAGAATCGCAAGATTCTTTAGCTAGTCTTAAAAATTAGATTTTTGTCATTTTTATCAATAAAACATTATCTAAACTTCTGTATTCTTGTCTACTTACTGGTACCTACGAATTTCATTGACAAATGGGACATGCTGTAGCCGTTTAGATATAGTTTTCAGTTGCTAGTCATAGGCAAAAATAAGGACTTGGGAGATTATTCCCAGATTTTTTGTAAATTGCTTTGATAATTCCCATAGGGATGTTTTACCCTGTGGGAGGTCTTTAAATACTTGTCATTTTTTGTAATGAACCCATCATCATCACTGTTGGGAGAACCAGACTATGGATTTATAATAATACAGACTGGGATGAAAGTTGATGTCTTGTAACAGCTTTAGCTTTCAATATATCAAACTTTTATTTCAAGTTTTCTTCATATCAGTTTGCAATTAATTATCGACTACTTTAGCTATCGTAATTTGCTACAGGTTGATGTGATTTGGTTTATGTGTTGTCCATATATGATCTCTCTTATTTAAAAAAATACAACAATTACTCTATTTCGATTTAATGAATACAGGTTTATCTTTTTCGTTAATTGAATTGTTCTGTACAAATTTTGCACAAGGATTTATCTGACTGCGATAATTTGTAAATTATAAGATTGCTGTAAATTTTTATGTCTTGTTTGTCCTGTTATTTATATTTGAAGAGCACATTTGCTTCCTGTTTACGAGAAGCTTGTGGAGAATCTGGTGCGGGTTTCCTCCCACCGAACAGCTAAATCAACCATTGCATACAGGACAAACCTGAAGCGTTACTTCAGGTCAGTTTGTTATTTGTTATTTAATAGTTAGTTTATTTGTGTTATTTAAGTAGTTTAGATAGATATATATGTTCAGATTTATAGTTAGAATTATTATTTTAGTTTCTTAGCTTAGATAGTTTTTATTTAATTTCTTTCTTATAAAGTTATAAAAATAAAAAAACAATAGTTCTGCTGTCTCAGGACAGTTTACAAATGATTTTTGCAGGTTTTCATTTAAATCTGTAACTTGTAAATATTGTATATTTGTAATTGGATCTAATTCTGTTGATAATTGAACATTTAATTTTATAGGATCATTGTTGTATAGTATAGATAGTAGACTGTATACATATAGATATTTCAGATTTGTTTATTAGTTTGATTTAGTTATTGTTTTCATTTAGATTAGTTCTTTAGTGTAGTTTTCTTTTGTTTTCTTAGGACTTAGATCGGCCAACGGAGCCGCTAAACCCATCAGGGTGGATCATTCCAAACAACTTGGGTTATTTAGACAACCCCAGACTGGACCCACTCTTCCAGTTGGCGAGCGTTCAATTTCGCCCATCAACAAATGGCACTAGAAGGAGGGCCTGCAATTTATTAATGGCACGAGGTGGTCGTAAGACTCCTCCACCACCTAATCACTCAACTATAGTGACAAGAAGTCATTCGAACGACAACATTCCCCCTCAAACAACAACCACATCAAATGACGATCCACAGATCACAGTCGAACCAACAACCCCAAATCCTACAGGTGGTGACATACAAGAGATTGTCCGCCAATCTCTCATAAGAACACATAGTGCCTTGGCCCATTTAAGGAAACCAAATCGACCTTTGGACCAACCTTTAGATTTCTCTGATATCAGAGAACAACTTGGAGGCACTAACCTCACTGTGAACCCTACAGATCCAATCCTCACTCCTGCTACAGGGGGATCTGTAATACCTCCCTCACCACCTCCATCACCTCCTTCTTCTTCGGGAGGAGACTCTTCTGATGAAGGCAGTTCCCCTTCTCAGCCTTCCACACCGACTACACCAATGGCCAACCAGAACAATCCTGCTAGACCTTGGCTCGACTAGGATGCGGTAGCCGTACCTGGGGCTCAACATCCCTTACCCAAACATCCAGAGAAGTGGCTTCCCAAGTTTGACCCTGACTCTAAACAGATCGTAGAGGATCACATTAAAAAGTTTATGTTAGCCATTAGACTCCGCAACGTCGAGCATGAAGACGTAGTCTGTAGGTTGTTCCCCTACACTTTCGAGGGCAATGCATCTACATGGTACTTTGCCCAGCAACCCCATACCATCGGGTCTTGGGAAAAGTTTGAATCCTACTTTTTGGAAAAGTTCACAGATGATAAAACTCCAGAAGTCCTAGTTATGGAGCTTTCTAGCTTAAGAATGAACCCAAAAGAGAAAATTAAAGAATCAAAGATTCTTAACACTTAAGAGCCGAATCCCTACGGATTCCATGCCTGCCGAGAATCTTATCATATCATACTATACTAAAGCCTTGCATCAAAGTATATCCATTTGGGTTAAACGATCTAAGAAAGCCACGTTGTTAGAGGCCTTCGAAGAAGCCAACGAGATTGAAAAAGACATACTTAGTTTAAAAGACACTACTAGCAACGAAACAGAAACTAGTTCATCTTCCAAAAAGAAGATTGAAATCCTCCCTAGACCTACTCAAAATAAAACACAACCTGAAAGCTCTGATTTAGAAAACTTAACTAAAGTCATTCAAAAATTGTTAAATCAAGTCATAGATTTGAAAAGGACGACCGGAGAAGATTCTTCGAGCAAAGGGCCTTACAAACCCCCGTTCAGGAAGCCTTTTCCCACCAACCGACCTAATCCAACTACTGAGGGCCTTAATCTTGAAAGTCTGCAATATGCCCTTCAAACAATTTTAGAAGCCCAAGATAACTTGATGCCTTCTAAGATTCCTGAGGAGGTAGTTGAACAAGAGACAGTTCAAGAAGAAGAGTCTTCTCCAAACATTTTTGGTCACTTCTCGGATAGAATCTTTCAAGCTAATTGCGAGACAGTACATCCCTATAATACTAGGAGTAAGACAACAAACAAACCTTCTTCCGAAAACACTACGACTTTGCCTCCAAAGAAATCTAAACTAGCCGAGACTAAACATAGTCATGTGAACCCCAACTTAGATTATGATTTAGTTTAAGATCTTAAAAAGTTAAGGGCTAACATTTCTATTTATGAGTTATTAAAATTTCCGTTTCTGCTACAAAAAATGTTACAGAACATCGCAGAGAATAGCAAAAATGGTAATTCAAACAAGGTTGTTCAGAACAAAGTTCCTTAGAAGACTTCCACTAAGAATAATCCTGATCCTCATGATAAAGGAGGCCTTCCTGTAAATAATGTAAATAATGTAGATACAGTAGCTTTAGAAACTGCGAGTAAAAAACCACAAGCTACCAGTCTTAGTACTCGCAGGAATGTACCTCCATTTTTGTTAACTTTCAAAATTTTTAATAGAAACGTGCATAATTGTATGGTAGACTCAGGACCGTCTTCCAATGTGATTCCATGGTCTGTGTGTCAGAAGATTAATGCTGAAGTTGAACCATCCACTTTAAAAATCATTCAACTTGATCGAACCAGTGTTAAAGTTGTAGGCGAGTTAAGAAATGTGCTTATAAGATTATCGTCTAATCCCAAAGTTCATCAAGTTATTGATATTATTGTTGTGGATATTCCAGAAGTGTATGGTCTGTTTCTAAGCAGGGACTGGTCAGAGCAACTACACGGCTATTTCGCGACAGATTGGTCTCATCTGTGGCTTTCAGAGAATGGTAAGCCCAACAAAATCAAGGTAAATCGTGAACGATACCTTAAGTTCATAGTCACAGATTTGAACGATCCCAACGAACCATTTACACCTTCTGTCGATTCACCCGAAATACAAGGGATGGATACCTTTTTTGGCAATTTCATGGTCGAGACTTCAGCTATCACCAATCCAGAACAACAGTCTGAGATTGTAGCATATGTGCAGCCAACAGCTTCTACACAATGGTCTCATGCACCCGATAAAAATCAAATTTGGTCTCTTTACTTTGATGGGTCAAAGTCCAAAGAAGGAACTGGTGCAGGCTGCATTATTATCGACCTGGTAGGTAACAAAACATTGATTGCATGTAGGCTAGAATTTGAATGTACTAATAACACAACAGAATATGAGGCTTTACTGCAGGGCCTCAAAAAAGATTTAGACATGAACATTCAAAACTTGGCTGTCTTTGGCGATTCCGAAATCGTGGTTAGATAGGTAAGAGATTATATCCACTGTCTGTCTCCGCATCTTAAAAGCTACCAATCCGAGGTATGGAATTTAATGAATAAATTTTCTTCTTTCAATATAAATTCTATTCCTAGATTGAATAATGCTGAAGCCGATCTATTAGCTAACGTAGCTTCTAAACTCTTTCCTGCAGAAGGCTTGCCCCCAGATGCATTCTCCATCGAGCTGTTGTTCAGGCCATCCATTCCCGACAACATCACGAACTGGAGAGTATTCGACGATGATCAACATATTATTAGCTTCCTGCATATGGAAGAAACTTTTCAAGGCACGGTAATCGACGAATGCACTCACGACGACAAATTGCGTGATTTCACGGTAATACCAGATTCGAGAACTCCTCAATCTTCATCAAACATGGTAAATTCGATCCCTAAATCTGTAGTTAGATTAGAGAAGTTTTATGATCTTCAAGATAAATTCAAAAAATCGGTCAACTGTAAAACCAATAGTTCCTCGTTATCATATGAAAAAGTAAACTTAGGAACTAATGATAATCCACAGTGCATTAATTTAGGCGTGGGGTGTTTTGAACAAGAAAAAACTGCATTTATTAAATTGTTTAAAGAATTTAAAGATGTTTTTGCGTGGACGTATGATGACCTCAAAACTTTCGACCCTAACATCATACAACACGTCACTCCTATGAAATACCAAACCTTGCCTTTTCAACAAAAATTAAGAAAAATGCACCCTAAGCTCGAACCGACCGTCAAAAAAGAATTAAATAAACTCCTAAATGCTAATATAATTTTCCCTATTAGGCACACTCAATGGGTTTCTAACCTTGTCCCTGTCTGAAAGAAAAGCAGGGAAATTCGACTATGCGTCGATTTCTGAAACCTTAATAGAGCGTCTGATAAAAACAACTACCCTGTCCCACCCATGGAACATATCCTTCAACAGGTATCTGGTTCTGAGAGGCTATCTTTATTGGATGGTTTCTCAGGGTACAACCAAGTCCTGATGTCTCCTCCAGACCAACTTAAAACTACCTTCCGCACTCCATGGGGCACCTACGCTTATCGAAAAATTCCCTTTGGATTGATTAATGCCGGTGCCACTTTCCAGAGAGCGATGGGCATCGCTTTTCGAGGCTTAATCAATTAGCCCATCGTAGTTTACTTAGATGATGTTATTGTATTTTCTAAAAACAAAACTGATCATCTATCTCATTTACGAGCTGTTCTACAGTGATGTCGTAAATACGACATTTCCTTGAATCCTAAAAAATCCATCTTCGCAGTAGAACAAGGTAAAATATTAGGATTTATTGTGTCAAGCAAAGGGATGATTATCGACCCCGAAAGGAATCAAGTCATCTCGAAACTCCCCCCTCCTACATCCAAAAATTCTATGCAGTCTTTCTTAGGCCAGATAAACTTTGTCAGGAGATTCGTCCCCAGTTTCTCCGAAATGGTCAGACCTTTATAGAACCTAATTAAGAAAGACGCACAATATCATTGGGGACCCCTAGAAAATCAATATTTTAATGCAATAAAAAAGGCCATAATAGATGCTCCTTCTCTTATGAGCCCCGACTTTTCGCAAGACTTTACGCTCTACACTTTTGCTTCTGACCGTTCCTACACTGCTGTCCTAACTCAAAAGAACGCTGAAAATAATGAAGTACCCATTGCCTTTATGAGCTCTGCTTTCAAAGGCGCTGAACTTAATTACCCAACGGTAGATCAGCAAGCCTACACTATTTTCAAAGCAGTCAATCACTTCCGGTCTTATCTTTTGAAATCTAGGACGAAGATTATTGTCCCTTACCCAGCCGTCAGGAACCTATTAGTGCAGAAAGAACTAGGTGAAAAGAGGGCGAACTGGGTTACCTCCTTACAACAGTACGACATAGAAATTACCCTAGATTAGATAGTGAGAGGCCAAGGGTTATGCAATTTAGTTGCTAATTCAGCAGCGGGACAACAAGAAGAGAACATTAGGTCAAATCTAGGACAACACGATCAAAATGTAATCTGCTGTGCACAAAAATCTGTCAGTCCCTGGTATGACGATATAAAATTCTGTCTTGAACATGGGTCAGCCCCCCGTCACTTGGATCCCACTAAAAGAAGAGCGTTAAGATTAAAGTCTGCCTCCTTTCATTTGGTTAATGGTATTCTGTTTCGTCAAAATTTTGATGGTGTACTGATGCGCTGTCTTGAAAAAGACGAAGCAGAAAAAGTCTTACTAGAATTGCATGCAGTAGAAGCTGGTGGACATTTTGGTGGTGAAACCACTGCCTATAAAGTTTTGAGAGCCGGTTATTACTGGCCCACACTTTTTAGAGACGCCCATGCCTTGTGTCGCAAGTGTATTATTTTTCAGAAAGCATCAGGGCGGTTACAAAAACCAGCCTTTCCTTTGCAGCCTGTTCTAGTAGACTCTCCTTTTCAGCAGTGGGGCCTTGATATCATAGGTCCAATCAATCCGCCATCCTTACAGCAGCACAATTTTATCATAACAACCACAGATTACTTCACCAGGTGGTCTAAAGCTGCTGCATTAAGAACTGTGAATACCAATAAGGTAATTGCCTTTTTAAATTCGAATATTATTACTCATTTTGGTATCCCTGATTGTTTAGTATTCGATAACGCTTCTTATTTTTTGTCTCTTGAGATGAGCAAGTTCGCTTTAGAAAAAGGAATTAAATTGAAGTATTCTGCTAACTATTACCCCCAGGGCAATGGATTGGCAGAATCAACAAATAAGAATTTGATTAAAATAATCAAGAGAACGGTATCTAAGAATCACAAAAACTGGCATAATGCGCTGTTAAACGCAATTTGGGCTGATAGGGTAACATCAAAAACTGCTATAGGTAACTCTCCCTTCTTTCTCGTTTATGGCAGAGAAGCAATTCTGCCACCACACATTCTTCTTCCTTCACTATAGCTATCGTAGAAAATTCAAGAAGAAGACTGTCCCCCTTTAGAAAACTGAATTAACGCCTTAATGAAGCTAGAAGAGGTAAGAGCCCAAGATAAACGTAAGTTAGATCAACATCAACTAGTAGTTAAAAACTGGTTCGATTCTAACTCTGCCTCTGATAGGAACTTCGAAGTAGGTGATCTTATCTTGAAATGGGACAAACTGCATGAGGGAAAGGGAGAGCACACGAAATTTCAGAACTTATGGCTTGGACCATTTTTAATTGCTGAGAAATTGGGTCCCAGCTCTTTCCTATTACAGAATCTAGAGGGGCATCCTGACACCTATCCGGTGAATGGCCAAGCTTTGAAAAGATATTTCGCTTGATGACAACCCTGTGTATACTATGTACATATTTTTATTTTGATTGCCTTTCTTTTGCTGTTTTGGTTTTGATTTTTCCTATACGCTTATCAGTTTTTGCTTTTGGAAAAACACATACCTAATTTTTGAACTATTCAGACAAGGAAAACAGAAAATTCTTTCACTAAAATGACTACTGAAACATTGTATAAACATCAATTATATACTTCTGAAATTTACATCTGTGTTGGCAAAGACTGCTACTTGAAAGAAGTTAACTGATTTCGATCTATGAGTTAAGCTTGTCGCGATCATCTATTTTCTTCTTACGCTGTCCCTGTTCCTTAAGGGAATGACTCAGAAGATGTCCCCCTGCCTTAGAAAGTTGGTTTTGTAAATAAACCGTCTCTGGATGTTAATGAAGGACAATTCTAAATTTTTTGTTGAGGTCTGTAAAAAAATATGTTTAAATATCATAATTTTCAGCATCACCCCGCTCAACTATATATCGTTAAAAAACAAAATAAATCATTAAAAGAGCTGTGGGAAGTGCTTGTAAACCCGCCGGGATGCTGAAAAGGTCTATTGGCAGTGGGTAAATGCATGCATGATGCCAAGACAACTTCGCTAGGGTACTGAACAGGCCTGCTGGCAGCGAAGCAATGTCGGGTATATGAAAATTCGTAAATATGAAACCTCTTAACCTTAAAATGTCCTTTATTCTGATCTGGAACTTTTGGGCAGGATACAGATATCAGAGTGGGTTAAATGGCAACCCTATCGAGGCTATAGATGCCTGCTGGCAGTAGTGGCCCTGTCAATAGTATTGGAGGTTTTATCTTTAATATCGTGGCTCGCTTGTCTTAAGACTGATATCAGTTTTCATCCTTTAAACACTGCTGGAATATTTGATCATTGATGATGTTTAAACAATTTTCTGGTTATTTTTGAGTCTGAATTATTCCTGTTATCCTAATCTAAATTTGTTCTTTTGGCAGAGATAACTGCTTCTACCAGTGTGTTGCCATTGTTAGTAGCCATTTCACATTTTTACCCTATCCTATAAGCTGCCTACACCAGTGTTTTGCAACTCTCGATTTTTCATCGCAATCTTTAAATAAAATGCCACTATTATTTCACACGTTTGCACACCTGCCTTTATTCTTGTTTTCACAACTGCAAGCGTGAAAAATTTGATTTCGAAGTCACATTAAAATCGTCACTTGATTATTTTGGTTACTCTTGTCTATGTGTTCATTGTGTTTCCAATTTAATTATAGTTGCACAGTTGGCAAGATACCAAGATCTTTACTCATTTGGCATTTTTTAATTGTTAATACAACTCGTTTTTATAAGATTGTGATGATATTCTTATGATCAAGTTTTTGATACATTGGTGTTTTGATGTTCTATAGTCTTTCATCGATTTCCTTGAGACATTGGTTTCATAAAAACACATTGACGTTGTGGTTAGACCCTTGGTATAATCATTTCATGAAAACACACATTTGATATGATCGAACCCTTGGTGTTGATTTCGAATCATTGTTTTGGTTTTAAAACTATGCTAATACTATTTCTTGTGCAAATGTTTGGTCGACTTACCATAGATTTCATTAGTTGTTTGAATGACATGGTTTTTAACATATGCAATAGTGATTTAAATTGCTATATGCACCGTCGGTTGTACTCATGGAAATGACTGTTTTGCATGGGCTGAGCTAGCTCCACCACCCTCGCACATTCGGGCATTAATGCCTTCCCTCTATCCCGGGTCACCTCTGTTACTTTTCATGTAAGCTTGTGAGCTATCGACCCTGTGTATACCCTGTTCAAACCCTTGCCCGTTCACCCAACTCACCGTGTGCTTCTGTTTATGCCACCAGTGGTGCGCATAGAGCCAAATGGTAGCGAAACTCTGTTGCTATTCGATAATGCTCGCAAAGATTTAGAAAATAGTGGTTGGATGGTGTTTATACAGAGGTTCGAGGGTTTCAACCTTTTGGGGTCCCAACAATTCCCCCTCACCTTCGACGGATGCAGGGCTAAGGTCGGAGACATAAAACTCAAGCTCAATGAGGAATTCGTAAGCTTAGCTACAAGACTGCCAGCTACAGGGCAAAGATGGTTTAAAAATTCCAAAGTAGACGAGGTGCCGTGGCCTCTCCTTTTCACATCAAGAAAGATTATTTCCTGTGATAAAGGTATGCCCATCACTACCCTCAAACCCAGGTGGCACGATCTTTTGGTAATTGTTAAACAGTTTGTGACCTACGAGGGTCGTTATGGCTTGGTATTTCTGTATCATCTCCAGTTATTGATGAATTTTATAGGTTACCCTCTGAATATGCCACATTACTTCTTGCGTAGTCTTTACAATATGTCCAAAAGATTCAAGTGTGAGAAGGCTGATACCAGCCTTTTCCATCACGGCTTGATTAAACTCATTATCGTCTACCATTTGAACCTTCATGGTGGTAGTTGGCAAGCCTTCCTATCTAGGAATGGCTTTGCAACTCCCGAGTCTATCCAAGTGGACAAGGTTGTAGTTATAGAAACTATGGTTGGGCTAGCTATGCCACTTCACATCCTTCTACCCCCTGTCAAAACCTCAAATTGCCCTGACATCGACCTACTCAATACCATAGCTAACCCGTGTACTAAAGTCAAGACTGAGGCCATCAAAAAGCCTGTGAGGAAGAAAGGCATAAGTGACACTGCTGTCAACAGTAAGGGGAAGAAAAACGCTCGATGGATATCCAGATGTGCCAGGAACAAACCCAAGAAAAACGTCGACCAAAATCCCATAGTGTTGAGCGAGGACTTGGACTCTGATATTAAGTGTTTCCTAGCTGAGGAATATCCCTTTTCCCATGGCCTATGCTATAAGGAACCCTATGACTATGTCTCTAACTTACCCCCATGCCTCAAAAACGACCCAAACTACCCGAGAATCAAGCTGCACAAGGAAACCCCTGGTAACTTGAACAAACCCTCGCCTGTGATACCGAAGCCCAATCAAGCACCATGTATCCAATGTAATGCTTGGCTAGAGAGTTATTACACCGACGTTCCCCTGTTGCAATCAAAGATCAAATCGTTAGAGAAACGTGTGACAGTGCTGGCGAAGGAGAACGACAGGTTACAAGCCAACGAGAAGAAACAAAAAACCACCGGTTCGATTGTCTTCAAGAATGTTGAAGCATCAATGGCCTTTGTCAATTCAAAATTATCATGACCGAGTTGTCCAGGTATGTGTTTTGACGTCAATTTTTCTTTGTAAGTTGGCTTGAATTAATTTAACTGATTGGAGTTGTTTTCAATTAGCTCTGTTCGTTTTAATAGATTAAAAATGGTTATGTTATACTCGGATCACTAAAAACAATTTCGTTGTGAATCATGTATAGTAGATTCATTTTGCTAAAATTAAATGTAGATATGATTTGGTTATGCGATTTTATTGTGCTCAGATTAGTATAAGTGATTGGGTTGTTTGTGATTCTGTTTGGTTTGCTTTGAAACAGTTCTGTATGTTTGAATTAATATAGTCGATTGGGTTTGCTTTCGTTTGGTTCGGTTCAATAGATTCAAAACAATCCTGTTGACTTCGATTATCCGAATAACAAGTCTGTTTCGTTTTGAATAAATATTCTCATTGGATTTTGATTACGTTCGAAATGTGCAAAAGATTTATTTGCTAAAATCGTGTAGCTGTGTTGATTGATACGATTTAGCATATCGATTGTGTCGGCTCTAATATAGTTCAATTTATTTCTTATGGTTTGATTTTGAAACGATTCTGTATGCTTGAATTGGCATGATCCTTTACGTATGCAATGCGTCAATATCAGTGAGTGGTTTGATAAATATAATGTAATATATTGATTCGCAAAACGACTCTGTTAGCTTTGATTTTGAAAAACGATTTTGTTAATGGCTGAGGCGACATAAACTATTGCATGAATGATTTGTTTAATTGGTTACAATTTGTGTCGATTGAAATTGGTTCATGAAAATGATTTCATTGCTTTTGAATTATCTAAGTGATTCTGTTTGCCCCGAATTGGCGCTAACAAATGTTGAACAGAGTGCATGTATCTCTGTTACCATTCATTTGACCACGATTTCGTTTGTTTCAATTTGCATACAAGTTTTGGTTTGATGTGGCATGAATGATTCACTCTGTTTGGAATTAGTAATTAAATATTTGGTTGAATAAGTCGAATATAATTCTGTTAAGTTTTGGATTGATTTTAAAACAATTATGTGCTCAAATTAGACCAGCTACATAATCGCAAGATTCTTTAGCTAGTCTTAAAAATTAGATTTTTGTCATTTTTGTCATTTTTATCAATAAAACATTATCTAAACTTCTGTATTCTTGTCTACTTACAGGTACCTATCAATTTCATTGACAAATGGGACATGCTATAGCAGTTTAGATATAGTTTTCAGTTGCTAGTCATAGGCAAAAATAGGGACTTGGGAGATTATTCCCAGATTTTTTGTAAATTGCTTTGATAATTCCCACAGGGATGTTTTACCCTGTGGGAGGTCTTCAAATACTTGTCATTTTTTGTAATGAACCCATCATCATCACTGTTGGGAGAACCAGACTATGGATTTATAATAATACAGACTGGGATGAAAGTTGATGTCTTGTAACAGCTTTAGCTTTCAATATATCAAACTTTTATTTCAAGTTTTCTTCATATCAGTTTGCAATTAATTATCGACTACTTTAGCTATCGTAATTCACTGCAGGTTGATGTGATTTGGTTTATGTGTTGTCCATATCTAATCTCTCTTATTTAAAAAAATACAACAATTACTCTATTTCGATTTAATGAATACATGTTTATCTTTTTCGTTAATTGAATTGTTCTATACAAATTTTGCACAAGGATTTATCTGACTGCGATAATTTGTAAATTATAAGATTGCTGTAAATTTTTATGTCTTGTTTGTCCTGTTATTTATATTTGAAGAGCACAACTGCTTCATGTTTACAAGAAGCTTGTGGAGAATCTGGTGCGGGTTTCCTCCCACCGAACAACTAAATCAACCATTGCATACAGGACAAACCTGAAGCGTTACTTCAGGTCAGTTTGTTATTTGTTATTTAATAGTTAGTTTATTTGTGTTATTTAAGTAGTTTAGATAGATATATATGTTCAGATTTATAGTTAGAATTATTATTTTAGTTTCTTAGCTTAGATAGTTTTTATTTAATTTCTTTCTTATAAAGTTATAAAAATAAAAAAACAATAGTTCTGCTGTCTCAGGACAGTTTACAAATGATTTTTGCAGGTTTTCATTTAAATCTGTAACTTGTAAATATTGTATATTTGTAATTGGATCTAATTCTGTTGATAATTGAACATTTAATTTTATAGGATCATTGTTGTATAGTATAGATAGTAGACTGTATACATATAGATATTTCAGATTTGTTTATTAGTTTGATTTAGTTATTGTTTTCATTTAGATTTGTTCTTTAATGTAGTTTTTTTTTTTTTTCTTAGGACTTAGATCGGCCAATGAAGCCGCTAAACCCATCAGGGTGGATCATCCCAAATGGCTTGGGTTATTTAGACAACCCTAGACCGGACCCACTCTTCCAGTTGGCAAGCGTTCAATTTTTCCCGTCAACAAATCCTCATATTGTGAACCCTGAAATGGAGCTTGGCTACTCTAGCTCCTTCCTCCAACGTGACCAACAACGGTGACCACAACTTAACTCAAAACTGCATTTCACAATTATGCGTTTCGGGGATTCTCCTGTGAGTTCCTTGACTCCTCCAATTTCCGGTACCCGAAATGGAGCCTAGCTATGCTAGCTCCTTCCACTCACATGACCACGGGTGGTGACCAGGGGCCAAGTCCGAAAACACATTTCGCATTTCACGTTTTAGGGATTCTGTGAAGAGTCGTCTCGACTCTCCATGTCGCAAACTCCGAAATGGAGCTTGGAAGCTCTAGCTATGCTCTCCAGCCCTCGACGATGTGACCATGAGATATGACCACTATATAGTCATTTGAGCGCTTCACTCTTCAGATCAACGGTCCATGATCCGTGGTGATCGGATGACTATCCTCCATCCTAGAACTTCAGCTTTCAGGACTTTGGGGGAGTATTGATGCTAAAACTCCCGAAACTAAACTCTCGGAGTGACGTCATTCTTGTGTCACTCAATGACGTGTCATAAGTCCAGTGGCTGCCATGTGTCACTTAGAATTGTGATTTCCAGTGGCCTGAAATGCCGAGTAAAATTGAAACTTGTCCTTGTATGATTGCACCACCTGTCCTTTCTGATGTGGTCTATCATGAACTACCTCCTGGATCTGATGGCCCAGATTCATCCTTGATCCAACGACTAAGATTATTTCACGATTTCTCATATCGCGAGTTCGAGAGGGTAGAACACCTCGTTCCTTTGACTTTCCAGTCAGCGAAGAGATTATCTTTTGCCATGTGTCCTTCTTGGATCGACGAACTAGATTTCTCCTTGATTTGATGACTCATATCATTTCACCATTTCGTGTTTCGTGAGTTGGAAGAATAAATCACCTCATGCCTTTGACTTTCCAGACAGTGAAATGACGATCTTTCAACATGTGTCCTCTGGATCCAATGACCCATGACTATCCTTGATGGATGGCCAGGATTCCTTCACAGTTTTGGAGATTTGGATGACTCCTGGTCTTATCTGCTTGCAGCTTCACCAGATCTAACGACTGCTGGTCCTTCATAATTAATCCAGATTTGACGACCCATATCTTATCGTGATTTCTCATATCGTGAGTTGGAAGGTTAGAGAGCTTCCTTCCTTTGACTTTCCAGTCAACGAAATGCTGAACTGTAGCCACGTGTCTTGCCCGTTGATGGACAATCCTCCTGTTTTCGGGACTTTATAAGCCCACTTCATGTTGAAATTTAAATATCGTGTAGGTTCTCCTAGATCCGACCATGTTCAGTCCCCGTGCTCAGATCTAACGCTTGAGATCTGTCCTCCATCTGCACACTCCTCTTGTCTAAATTCAGATCCGACGGCCATCGGGAAGTCAGAATGGGTGATCCAATGATCACTGTCACTTCTCCTCTCGAGCTTCTCCTTTCTGTGTGTTCTTGCCATCAATGGAAAGTGCATTGTTCCTGTGAACATGCCAACAATATCCCCCTTTTGTATTGATGAAAACCCTGAAAGGATGCACTATTCTGCTTAGACCTTGATATCCAACCATAACAACCATTCATGTTGTTCTTCTCCCCCTTTGACATCAATTTCAAAGAAAAAAAATGCTCCCCCTGAGCTATTGCAGTAATTTTTCGGAGGTATCAGATATTCAACCAACAAAAACTCCCCCTAACAGGATGGATTCTCTTTAGATGTGAGACAGGATGACACCCAGCTTTTGACGGAGATATTCAAAAGGTGTCTTGGCTAGGGGTTTAGTAAAGATGTCTGCAATTTGTTCTGTGGTTGGAATGTAATGAACCTTAACAATCTGATTGGTGACATGCTCTCTCAGAAAATGGTATTTTATGGGAATATGCTTGGCCATAGTTCATTGTTTCTTTCAAATATCTGAATATCCTTTTGACATCTAGCAAATGACTCTGTTTAGGTGCAAACTGATAGCTTCCCACCATTCCAATAGCATAAATGATGTCTAGATGAGATGTTGTGATGTACAAAAGGCTACCTATCATTGACCTATATGAACTTTGATCAACATCAGGTGATTCATCATCCTTGTTTAATTTGCATCCAGTAACCATAGGTGTTCCCAAAGGTTTAGAATCTTCCATTTGAAACCTTTTCAACATTTCTCTTAGATATTTTTCTTAAGAAATGAACATTCCTTCAGACCTTTGAGTAATTTGCAGACCAAGATAAAATGACAGTTCACCTATCATAGACATTTCAAACTCAGACACCATGGCAGAAGCAAACCATTGTACCAATGAATCCTTATTACATCCAAAGATGATGTCATCTACATAGACCAACACGATGAGAAAATCATTACCCTTTGTTTTGATATATATATTGTTGTCAATTGTTCATCTCTTGAACCCTTGTCTTGGTGATATGTATCTAGTCTGTGATACCAGGCACGAGGGGCTTGTTTTAACCTATATAAATCTTTCTTCATCTTGCATACAAAGTTAGGGTTATCAGATAGTTCGAAACCCTCTGGTTGTTCCATATAGACTTCTTCGTTTAAATCTCCATTTAGAAAAGATGACTTGACATCCATTTGATAGACTTTAAACCTTTTATGACAAGCATAGGAAAGAAATATTATGATAACTTCTAATCTTTCTACGGGCGCAAATGTTTCATCAAAATCCAGTCCTTCTATTTGAGAATAGCCTTTACAGACCAATCTTTCTTTGTGCTTGACAACTTGTCCCTGCTCATTCAACTTATTCTTAAATATCCATTTGGAGCCTATGACATTTTTATCTGCTGGTCTAGGAACGAGTTCCCAAGTGTCATTCTTTTCAATCTGGTCCAGTTCCTCATTCTTGATTTTAACCAATTTACGTCTTCACTGGCTTCATTAAAGTTCTTGGGTTCCACCATGGATATGAAGTCTATATGTGATTTCTCGGTGTCTTTGATTATCCTTCTCCTGGTTTGTACACCTTTGTCTTTCTCACCAATTATCTGACTTGCAGGATGATTCTTTTGAGTAATTCCGGAGGAAGGATTTGATGTTGTCTGTTGGTTTGAATCTACCTGAGTATTTGTATCTTCATCTGATTCAAAGTATTCTTTTTATGATTCTTGGACCTATTCATCTTCAGCTTTATCTGTGTCCTCTAAAGCAGACTCAATATTGCTCACCTCTGTTACTGGGACTCCTTCATCAACCTTTAAATCAATGCAATCAACTAATTTGTGCAATCTTTTATTAAAGCATCTATATCCTTTACTATTGGTAGCATATCCTAAGAATATGCCTTCATCAGCCCTGCCATCATATTTTCCAAGGTTTTCATTGTTATTCTTTATGTAGCACTTACTCCCAAAGACTTTGAAGTGTTTTATTGAAGCAGGTCTTCCATACCACAGTTCATAGGGCCTTTTGTCACTGTGTGGTCTAAGGTGGGCTTTGTTAAGAACATGGATTGCTGTGTGTATTGTTTCTACCCAGTAGGTTTGACCAATATTCTTCTCATTCATCATTGACCTGACCATTTGCTGAACTGTTCTGTTTTGCCTTTCAACTACTCCATTTTGCTGTGGAGTTCCTGGGATAGTGTATTCTCTCTTGATCCCATGTTTATCACAGAATTCCTTGAAATCACTGTTATCACTGAAATTTCGTCTGCACATGGCGACAAGAACTCCACATCATCAAAACAACAATGAAGTCATTCATGACACTGAATTAAGTTCACAGCATTCCAGAAGGGTCAAAAACTATACAAAGTAACCAAAAATTGAAGGG
>ML814314.1:8234-18541 GCA_009831015.1 Picea engelmannii | reverse complement strand
TCGGCTCTGCAAATTCGGCGAATTAATGGCTTAAGTGAACCCTAAACAGGTCTGTGTTTACACCGGAAGTTGGTTACGTGACCGCCTGGAAAATGCTATAAATAGCCGTGAAGACTCATTGTTTTAGCAGA
The DNA here is from genome assembly GCA_009831015.1 of Picea engelmannii. Taxonomy (NCBI): domain Eukaryota; kingdom Viridiplantae; phylum Streptophyta; class Pinopsida; order Pinales; family Pinaceae; genus Picea; species Picea engelmannii. The sequence goes on along the minus strand of ML814314.1, from coordinate 18,410 downwards.
GAATTCAAAGCAGAGTTATGCTGTCCAGATGATTCAGAGCCTAGCCTTTGACAACCAGTCCATCAGCTGTGTAATCCAGAGTTCTCTCACCACTCATTTATGTTCTATTCATTTTGTAAGGAAAGCATTGTGTTGAGGGCTCCGAAGGACCTTCCGTTGGAGGGAGAGGGAACCCCTATCTCTGTCTTCAGCGTGTGCTCTGGTTTCGCTAATAGATCAAGCCTTGAAACCATTGATGACTCCCTTGTCTCACGTTTGATGTTTTTGTTTATTTTCGGATTGTTATTTGCTTTCAGTTGTTAGATAGATTGTATTCTGTTTTGTTTTCTGTTAACCTTTTTTCTCCACAACATCCTGTTCTTCCTTGCCAAGCCCAACAGGGCATGCTAGTGCTCCCATTTTTGCTCACCCGGCGACGATTCGAGCACGAACAATCACTTGACGTAAATTATCCTCCTTTATATGATCTTACAACCTTTAATCTGTTGTTTGCTTGATTTTCTGTTAAAGCCTTAAATATTTTAAATTTCTCAAATGCTTCATATTTTTCTTTGAGAAAAGCAACTCAAGTGAGTCTGGAGTAATCATAAATGATTATCATGAAGTAGTTTTCCTTCCCTATGCCTTCTTGTATTTATGGTCCACATAAATCCATATGAACTAATTGAAGTGGTTTCTCTGTTGAAGTAGAGCTCTTGGATTTAAACTGTGTCCTGGTTATCTTTCCTACTTGGTAGGGTTTACACACTGAATCTTGTGGCTTTGATATTCTTGGAAGATCTTTTACTACCTCAAGATTTTTGAGCTTGATTAAATGATCAAAGTTTATATGTCCAAGTCTCCTATGCCATAACCAAATCTCATCATGTTTGCTTAGATGCCACTCTTCTCTATCTTCTTTCAACACATATACATTATTTTATGTCCTTATACCTTTAGCCACCACTTGTCCTGAGTTTACAGACTTTATCTTGCAGTCCTTGGAAGTGAACACCACTTCACATCCTCTATCACACATTTGAATTACACTAAGCAGATTATGTTTCAGCCCATCTACAAGCAGAACATCTTGGGATTTTCCTTTTCCATTACTTAAACTCACCATCCCTTTACCCTTGATTTTACCTGGAGCATCATTTCCAAAGGTTACGTTCCCTAATTTACTTTCACTTAGAGATAGAAACTTACCTTTGTCTCCCATCATATGTTTGGAGCATCCACTGTCTATATACCAAGGGTTATTTTGTCTTTGAGCTGACAACACTAATCCACACTTGTCACTTTCTTTCTTCTTCCAACCCTTGACATTTTTAGCAGAGGGATTCAAATCTGGTTCATAGTTCTTTAAGCGACAGTCAGTAGCTTTATGTCCATAATTATGACAGGTGTAACATTCTGGTTTGTTGAATAAGGGATCATAACGATTGTTATTCTTAACATGTGTCCTTTTCCCATCTATCAAGTGATTTGCAGTCTGTGATGGTTTGTTACTTGGTTGTCTCATTCTTTGTTGTGGAATATATCTATACCTTGAAAGTCTTGATTGCTCATATCTCAATTTTAAATAACAGTTTACAGCTTTATGACCAAAGTTAGAACAAAAAAAACAATATCCATAGAAAAAACCTTGGTACCTGAAAACTGGTTGTCTTCTTTGAGAAGGTCGATTTCTTCCATGCTGATGATTTCTTTTAATAGAGAGTACATTATTTCTTTGATCTATAGTTTCATTTTTGGTACCTCTTTCGTTACTCCTCCAGGGCCGCTAATTATCTTCTTTTGTTTCTGCAAGCTTTTTGTTGTCATAGATGGTAGATTTGACAAACTTGATGGGATCTTTGTTGCTTGGTTGATCACTACTTGATCCCTCTTCATAACCCAGACATGTTTTCAGCTTTGGGTTTCTTTGTTGTTTCATAATGGTGGCCAATTCTTCTGAGGCTTTGATACTTGATAGATTCTGATGATACAAGGCTTGAAACTTCTCCATCTCTTTCCTAGTTTTCATTACTTCTTCCTCCGGAGCTTCAGATCTTGCCTTCTTTTCTGTTAAATGTTGTTTTAGAATGTCTTCGATTTTCTTTGCCTTTTCTAATTCCACTTTTAGCAGGGAAAATTCTTCGTCAGGTTCTTTACTGCCTTTCTTGAATTGTATCAACAATTGTTTTTTCATTCTCGTCTTAATTCTGAGTCTATCAAGCTCTTTTAGTGCACTGATCAGTTCTCCTTCCAGGTCAACCACAACTTCTTCTTCATTAGCATCACTTCCTGTGATTTTATTATCATAATCCTATTTGGCCATAAGTATGAATTCATTTAGTTTATCTTTAATAGAGGAGTCATTGTCTTCATCATCTGAAGGATCATCATCATTGTTTACACAAAGACTTTTCTTCTTAAAATTATTCTCTTTAAAGAAATTTCTATGTTTGTGCTTCTCCTCATCATCATATGTCTGATCCTTTCTTTTGTGAGGACATTTATTTGAAAAATTACCTATATTACCACATTTGAAACATTTGAAAGGCAATTTACCTTTGTATTTTCCTGATCCCTTCTTCAGTCTTCTCACAAATTTTTCTTCAATTTCATCAGGCTTAGAATCCTCATTCTTGTCTGCCTTAAATGATGCTTCTCTGGAGGTGGGGTTTTCTTTAACTATTCTCATTTCATAAGCATTCAACGTTCCTAGAAGTTTATCAAACTCCAAGGATTTTAGATCATTAAGCTCTTCTATAGTTGAGGCCTTCAGGTTGAACCTATCTGGTAGAGATCTCAAAATTTTCTGAACTAAAGAAGGTTCCTAAATTTTTTCACCAAGTGTTTTCATTGCATTTACCAGTTCTTCAACTCTCAGATAGTACTTTCCAATAGTTTCATCCTATTTCATATTCAACTGTTCAAAATGTACTATGTAGGTTTGAAGCTTGGTGTCCTTTACCTTCTCATTACCTTCCTAATTGCTAATGAGTTTGTCCCACATTTCTTTGGCAGTTTCTAGGTGCATAACTTTTACAATTTTTTCTTCTGCAATCCCAATCAAGATAACATTCATAGCCTTAGCGTTGAATCTGAATTCTAGCTTGTCATCCTTATTATCTAGTACAACTGGCTTTACATAACCAATATCTACCACATCCCAGGCATCTGCACCTAAAGCCATTATGTAGGTTCTCATTCAAACTTTCTAGAAGGCAAAGTTTGTTCCATTGAACAAAGGGGCCTTATTGGTTGAAGTTACTTCATGGCTTGACATGTTTAAGCTCTAGGATCTACCCTTAGATAAAAGGGGATGGCTCTGATACCAATTGTTGGAAAACTGAGGGGGGGTGAATCAGTTGTTACTGTGCTTAAACAATTATATCCATTTTTAAAATTTATTACATAACTTCTCAATGATAATCAAAATAAATAAGCAGTAGAGTATTCAACATCAATCACACACATGTATAGTACAGAGACATATATTCTTGAGGAAACCCATAAAGGGTGTGTTAGCGATAAAAAATGCACCGACATTTTTTTTAAAGAATGATGCCTAATATTGTAGGGAAAATTTGAATAGCTTCTCGAGATCCAAATGCAGATTTGAAAGCACCATTGGAAAGCTTAGGATTTCTAGATGTCGATCGACTATTCAAGCATGTAAAACGGACTCTCCATGACTGAGAAATTTGATTTAAAAAAAATCTATGCTTTCACCAGCTAACCCGTCTTGAATTTTGCTAGTTAGCTAGTGAAAGCTCTGCTTTTCACCAGCTAAGGAGCGTATTTTCGGGTAAATTAGCTGGTGAAAGCCTGTCACGGCCAGAATAACCAAAATTTTTCCCATATTGTGATTTTTTGAGTTTGAATGGTTTGAAACCATTTCAAATGGACAGTTGTTGAATTATCAAGTCTGATTCAAAGGCTAGTTTTGAGGGATAAGGTCAAAAAGAGGTTTTTCAACTACATTTGGCATCTTTTTCAAAGGCAGAATATCAGGGGTTTGAAGACACATCATCTAATTTGAATTTTATCTTTGAGGACTAAATCAAACAGCCTTGGGAGGCTAAAACTGCACTTCATCAACAATCTACTACTCTTAGAGATCATTAGATAGGACCTTTTCCTATTTTGTTTTGATTTTCCATTTTTAGTATTCTAGATCCATTTTTATAGGATCTCATCCTACACTTGTTGCATCTATTTTGATTTGACTATTTTTAGTAAATTTGATCCATCTTTCAAGGATCTAGATTTCATCTTGTAAGGCTATAAAGCCAAAGACATTTGGAGCACTAAAAGGTTCAATCTAAGAGACATTTTTTAGCCATTGAACTTGACTTCTTATTCTGATAATAGAATCAAATTCCTCTTTTGTTTTCAATATCAAATTATTTCATATATTTCATGATTCTACACTTTATTCCAGTTTAGTTTAGCTTTTAAGAACTGCCATCTTCTTATTAAGCTCATAAACTTGGATTAAAGAATTTCTTGTTGTCTTGTATGACCCTGCATATGGTTGTATTTGGTTATCTGGACTAGTATTCTTCATCCCCTTTTTTCAACTCCGTTGTCTGATTATTGTTCTCTAAACACACTGCTTTATTCAGATACATGATGAGTGGTTACTTTCATTAGATATTTAGTTATCTTATTGTTCCAAGCATACAAATCTACCATATTTTTAAGTTACCAAGAATTCTTAGCCTACAACCCTGAGGAGTTTCTTGGAGTGATAACAGGGTGAAAACCTCTTCTTCTTTATATGATAATTATTTTTTGTACATTATCATTCTTATGAGAACCAACTCATAATGAGGCTAACACCTCTATTTTGCAAGCTGCTACTTGTTGAGAGCACCAAATATCTGGTTTCTCTAGCACCCACTAGAAGGAAGTACCAACTCCCTCACTGCTCCAACACCAACTGGATGGAAGCACCAACTTCCATTCACACAGGACCCAACCTGTATAATAGAGAACCAATGTTCTCCCTAGCACCACCCTTCCACCCTAGTTTCTCTCGCTACTACCATATGGTAGCTACAACTCCCAGTGTTCAAGCACCCACTTGACACTCAGAGGGCAAAAGTCCTCCCTAGCACCTCCCAACCACCCTGAAATATAAAACTTTGCTTTCTGTGAATTTATTACAGTGATTCAATAGTTTTCATTGGCTTACCAGGCTTATCAATGTTCTGCTATGCTGCTCTGCTCTCCTGTATCCGTGTCTCTTTGTTTGCATCTCCTTGAGCTTTCTGATCTTCTATTATATCTCTGCATGTCCATCTCAACCTTCTTTTACTGTATCATTTATGCATCTCTGTTCTTTCCTTTTGCTGCATTGTTTCTCCTCTAGACTCCCTTCTTCTACCTACATAACACACTCTTAAAAATCACAACCCAATCTCTTCTATGTTCTGCATTTTTATAGTCTCTTTGCACCTTGTGCATGCTGCATGTGCTATCCCACTACATACACTTCACTGCGTTCATCATCACTGGCCCTTCTCCTCAGATATTTTTTCTTTACCGACTATAACAATCTTCGACCCTTTTCCATCTATCAGTCGACCCTATGATGAGTTTACACTCCACTGGTAGTTGCCTCGAGACTCTTCGTCTTCTCTGTCGATCACCCTGAAGACTCTTTGAATTCTTTGGCAGAAACTATCATTGGTCTCTAACAGCTACACCGAGGCTCTTCAACCCCTCTGGCAGCCACCCTACAACTCCTAAAATTCTCTGGCAGATGCAATCACTTTGTTCTGGAAGTTACTGTGAGAAACTCTACGAGTTCATGCGTTTTGGCGCCTTCTCTCTTCCTGAAGAAAACTTCACAGTGGGTGCTATCTCTTCTGTTTAAGCCCCTTCCTTTCAGGTGACCTCTGGCGATGACCAAACACCTATTCATAAGGCACTTTCATGACTCACATTTCAAGAATCTGGGGATGAGGCATCTCGACTCTCCAAGTCGCGATCTCTGAAATGGAGCTTAGCTGCATGCTAGCTCTTCCCTTAAACCTTCGATGATGTGACCACAACCCTATTCAAAAATGCATTTCACGATTTCACATTTCGGGTTTTCTCCCATGAGTCTCCTTGACTCCTCATATTGCGAACCCTGAAATGGAGCTTGGCTGCTCTAGCTCCTTCCTCCAACGTGACCACCGACGGTGACCACAACTTAACTCGAAACTGCATTTCACAATTTCATGTTTCGTGGATTCTCATGTAGTCCCTTGACTCCTCCAACTTCCGGTACCCAAAATGGAGCCTAGCTATGCTAGCTCCTTCCACTCACACGACCACGGGTGGTGACCAGGGGCCAAGTCCGAAAACGCATTTCACATTTCGCATTTTGGGGATTCTGTGAAGAGTCGTCTCGACTCTCCATGTCGCAAATTCTGAAATGGAGCTTGGTAGCTCTAGCTCTTCTCTCCAACTCTCGATGATGTGACCACAAGATATGACCACTGGCTAGTCATTTGAGTGCTTCACTCTTCAGATCAATGGTCCACGATCTGTGGTGATTGGACGACTATCCTCCGTCCTGGAACTTCAAATTTCAGGAATTTAGGGGATTATTTATGCTAAAACTCCCAAAACTAAACTCTCAGAGTGATGTCATTCTTGCATCACTCAATGACGTGTCATAAGCTGAGTGGCTTCCCCGTGTCACTCAGAATTTTGATTTCCAGTGGCCTGAAATGCCGAGTAAATTTGACACTTGTCCTTGTATGATTGTGCCACGTGTCCTTGCTGACGTAGATTGCCATCTGTCCTTTCTGACATGGTTTGTCATGAACTACCTCCTGGATCTGACGGCCCAGATTCATCCTTGATCCAACGGCTAATATTGTTTCACGATTTCTCATATCGCAAGTTTGAGAGGTTAGAACACCTCGTTCCTTTGACTTTGAATCAACGAAGAGATGATCTTTCACCATGTATCCTTCTTGGATCGATGGACCAGATTTCTCCTCGATCCGACGGCTCAGATCATTTCACCATTTTGCGTTTCATGAGTTGGAAGAATAGAGCACCTCGTGCCTTTGACTTTCCAGTCAGTGAAATGACGATCTTTCGACATGTGTCCTCCAGATCTAATGACCCACAACTATCCTCGATGGACGGCCAGGATTCCTTCACAGTTTTGGAGATTTGGATGAATCTTGGTCTTATCTGCCTTGCATCTTCACCAGATCTAATGGTTGTTGGTCCTTCATAATTAATCCATATATGATGGCCCAGATCTTATCGCGATTTCGCATATGGTGATTTGGAAGGTTAGAGAGCTTCCTTCCTTTGAATTTCCAGACAGCGAAATGTTGAACTGTAGCCACGTGTCCTGCTCGATGATGGATGGTCCTCTTGTTTTCGGGACTTTGTAAGCCTGCTTCATGTTGAACTTTAAAGATCACGCAGGTTCTCCAAGATCCGACGACGGTCAGTCCCCATGCTCAGATATAACGCTTGAGATCTGTCCTCCATCTGCGTGCTCCTCCTGTCTAAATTCAGATCTGACGACCATCGAGAATTCGGAATGGGTGATCCAATGATCACTATCGCTTCTCCTCCCGAGCTTCTCCTTCCTATGTGTTCTTACCATCAATGAAAAGTGCATTGTTCCTATGAACATGCCAACAACTCCTTGCGCTCTCTAGACTTAGACCCTCCAACACTCCAAATGAGTGTAGGCCTAATGCACACCTTGGATGGGTTTGTTCTCAAACTTTTCTCTCCACTGAGAGATTGTGCACTCCTTTCACTTCCTCTTCAAAGTTTCATGCTACCTCTTCTGAGCTTCTCAGTCATACTTGACTTAGACTCCGCACACCTTGCGAGCACTATGAACTCCTTGCACCATAACTCTCATAATAGAAACAATTGAAACTTATGGAACATTAAAATTTCACACATCTAACCATAAAAGGCATACTCAATCACATAAAACAAATAAAATAGAGAACATGACATTCATTCCCCAAACTCATAAATTAGTAACACCATGCATTTGGAATCAAACCTTTCTGCTTATATTCATTCAACAAAGTATGTACATGGACTCATAAAGTTCTCTGCAGCTCTCTATAATAACCAGTAGAAAAATGCAATTGTCTTCAGCAATAGTAATAAGATACAACAACCTCATTTGAACATAGATTACATATATTTATACACAAGGATATTCTTGATCTTTCCCTCCAGACTACCTTAGTGCTATCCTATCACAATTAAAACATTCATCGACTAAGGCCTATTACATTCAATGAGCATTTACAAACTAGATAAGAGTTGGCACTCGAAATCTGTACAATCCTACATATAATCAAGGCAATTACAATCTCTTGTGATCCTATACAATGGCTCAAACCTCCAAATATTAAAGAGCTTTAATTACAATGGTTTTAAAACATCAAAATGATGTGCTCTCCTCATAATTCAAAACAATTTGAAATGTGCGCATTGGGTGTTGAGTTGTCCTCCACTCGGCCTCCTTTAGTGTTGATGGTGATGCTCCTGCATCAACATACATCAAACTACCAACTGCACTCGCATATGGAACACGAGACATGTCCTCCTCCTCTTCCCGTGTCTTGGGACACTGATCTGCAGATAACATTACACCAACAGGAATAGGGACCTTGACCGGTTTACATTCCTGCATATTAAACCTCTGCAATATTGTCTTTACATATTTTGTTTGATTTAAACCAGATTTTCCTCTTTTTTCGATCTCATTTAATTTCCATGCCCAAAATTAAATTTGAAGCACTGAGATCCTTCATGTCAAATTTAGAGGACAAATGAGTTTTCACATCTTGGATAATCTCCTTGTTGTTTCCTATCACCAACATGTCATCCACATACAAGACCAAATAAATAAAACGATCACCAATTAATTTAAAATACACACAGTGAACCCCTTTGTTTCTTGTGAAGCCAAGTCCCATCATATAAGTATCAAATGTTTGATACCACATCCTTGGTGATTGTTTTAAACCATACAGAGACTTTTTCATCTTGCATACCATATCCTTCTTTCCCTTCACAACAAATCCTTCTGGCTGCTTCATATAGATTTCTTCTTCCATATCCCCATGTAATAATGTTGTCTTCACATCCATATGTTCTACTTCAAAATCAAATGCAGCAACAACAAACAATAGAAATATTATAGAAGTTAACTTGGAAACATGAGAAAAAATCTCACCAAAATCAATTCCCTCAACCTGGGAATAACCCTTTTCTACTAACCAAGATTTGTATTTCTCCACTTTGCCTTCTGCATTCAGCTTATTTTTAAATACCCATTTGTTTCCAATGGGATTTCTTATTGTCGACAACTCCACTAGATTCCAAGCCTCATTCTTATCCAAGGTTGCCATTTCTTCATCCATGGCCTTTTTCTAGAGTTTTCCATCCTCTGAATCCACTTCCTCCCTGATAGTTCTAGGATCATCATCAGTAATAGACAAAGACAATTTTGAATGGAAATAAAATGGAATATACCTTTTCGGTATCCTTATTTCTCGAATCAACATCCTCACTACTAAAGTATGAGGATATTCTTCTTTTGATTCTTGTTCTTCTGTAGAGTCTGATTCATCACCCTTTGAATCAAACTCTATTTTCTTGGGTTCTTCCTTACTTGGTAGGACTTCTTGTTTAACAACATCCTTCATTTATCTAAATACCACATCTCGACTATACAAAACCTTCTTAGTTTTTGGGTTCCAAAGTGTTGATTAAGGTTGGTTGTCATTGATGTCAACCCTTGAAGAAAGACCCATAGCAAAAAGGTTTGGGTAATGGACCCAATAGTGTTTGATATAAATATGACTCATTATTGTTTTTTCATGGTTTATAAGAAATAAATATGGATGAACTCCAAAGTGGTCCCCTTATGGTGAAATCCCTCACGGGAAGACGCTTTGTGGAGTAAGAGAACCCATGCTTAATTGTAGAATAATGAGATGAAGGAAAGTGAATTTGTTAGGGAAAATATTCTAGATGGATAGTTCTTGTCATGTCATTTCCAGTGGTATGTAGAATGTCACATAATTCCTCACGGTTAGAGAGTTATGGCCATGAGAAGTTGGAGACCCCAGGTTTGGGTAATGGACCCAAGTTTGTTTGATGGGTAACGGTATGAGTTATGATATATTTTCAGATAATACTATT
>ML814313.1:164677-182762 GCA_009831015.1 Picea engelmannii | reverse complement strand
ACCTCTAGTCTTGATAGTTATGGTATCACTTCCTTGTACAATGGTGAAGAGTTTCAAGAGCAACTGCTTTAGAATGCCTTAAAAAAATAAGAATTTTTGCAAAAATATGGCTAATTACAGTAAGTCAATATTCATTTGATTCTTTAGAAGACACAAAATTCAAGTGTAATAATGTTTTGAGGAAATATCCTTGAAACTATGTACTCCTGGTGAAATAAATACTTACAGAAATCTCTAGAATTTTCTTATTAACAAAATTCAAAAACTATTTACATATATACAGTAAGAAATTCAGAAAAAATTTCAAAAACAAGGGGGGACTTCCCCATCTACTAAGGCCAATCCTTTGTCATTTGAAATGACCTATAGAAAATCCTCTTTGGAAATGGGCTTATGATAAAATTTGAGTCGGTGTCCATTTACTACAAAGGAGACTTGTCCATCATCAATTGTTTTAATTTTTACAGCTCCATTGTCATATATAGTGTCTACCTCGTAAGGGCCCAACCACCGGGTGGTGAGTTTTCCTTTGAAGGTTTTGAATTGGGAATCAAACAACAGATCCCAATCACCAGGTTGGAAGTACTTCTTCTTAATAAACTTGTCATGCCACTTGCTCCTCTAGTTTTGGACTAATATCGTCTGTTGGATGGCATCTTGCCTAATTTCATCCAACTCATTCAATTGTAGGGCTCATTTCTTCTGAGCCTCATCTAAGTTCAATCCTAATTCTATGGAAATACGAAAGGTCCTTACTTGGGATTCTATTGGTAGAAGTACTTGTTTTCTGTACACTAGCTCATAAGGGGTATGCCAAGTGGTATTTCTCCAGGTGGTACGGTATGCCCATAAAGCATCTGGGAGCCTATCAGCCCAATCCTGGTGATGTAATTGAATAGTCTTGGTCAAGATGGCTTCCAGAACTTTTTTTGTGGATTCTACTTGACCATTGGCTTGCAGGTAGTATGGAGAAGATTTACGGTGTTTAATCCCATATTTCTCTGTTATCTCTCTCATCATCTTGGAAGTGAATTGAGTGCCTTGTTCCGTAAAAATTTAATGAGGGACACCGAAGTGAGTAAAGATGTCTTCATATATGAATTCAACAATAGACTTCTCTGTAGCCCTGAATAGGGATTTTTCCTCTACCCATTTGGTGACATAGTCCGTACAAACCAAAATATAGTTCTTCCTACGAGACATGGGTGAAATTGGTCCTACAAAGTCAAGGGCCAATTTTTTGAAAGGTTCTATCATAACTTGGGCACACATAGGAATGTCATCACCTAATGTAGGTCTTCCTATCCTTTGGAAACTATCACAACTTCTCACATACTTGGCAACATCTTTGAAAATGATAGGCCCATAGTAACCCGAATGTAGCATCTTATATGTTGTGTGTTTGTCAGAAAAATGGCCACCAGATGGTCCATCATGATAGTTTTGTAGTATTTCAGGTACCTCATCCTCTCGGACACATATACAAATAATCAAATCAGGACTTGTGCGAAAAATTTCATGACCAACCCAAGAGTAATTAACACTCTGTGTAATAATTTTCCACTTTTCATGAGGTGACAAATCAGACAGTAACTTCCTAGTAGCTAGATAGTTTTCCATATCCACAAACCATGGGGTTTTGGTAGAGAGGGAAAAAATATGCTCATCTGGGAAACTATCATCTACAGGGATAACATCATCCTCATTTTTTATTCGGGAAAAAAAATCAGCTACTACATTATCCTTTCTGTTGGTTGTGGAGCCTGATTATCTTCCTGATTCAGAGGTCCTTTCTTTCAACCATGTTTATACCCCATGAAGTATTTACACCCCAGAAGTATGTACACTCTTCCACGCGAGGGAGTACAGAGGGGGGGTACCCCCTCTGCGGGGTCCAGGGGGCCTATCCCCCCGGCTAGAGGGTCTGGGGGCAAGCAGGCCCCTAGTGGGGGTTCGGGGGTGAAGCCCCCGAAGAAAAAATGCCTTGTAAAAGTATATTTAATTTCATTGTAAATCTGGACCGTTCATTATAAGGTCACAGATCTAACGGTAGAGATTATGTTAGGGTTTTTTTTCCCTAGAAGGCAACCCTCTTTTATGAGGGAAATGTATTACAGCTATGGATGATGGTGAATATTGTATTCTGAGAGAGGAGACTGTGAGAGAAAGAAGAGGAAGTTACAGCGGGTTTTGTTGTAGGTTGTATCCCTTCATTTTCTGGATAATAATAAAGGAAGGACCTGGCAATTTCTCTGGTGGACATAGCCCACACTGGGTGAACCATGTAAATCTGTGTCTCTCTTGTATTGTGTTTCTTCTGTGTTTTGTTTCTACATTTGTTTTATTTTATTGCTCTGCGGTCCTGTTTTTCTAACACTTTCCAGGTCAGTTAAGAACAGTGATATTAAATTCTTGCAATAACAGGAGCCACCTAATCACTCAGTCATTAGTCATGGATTTATTTATGAGGAATCTAATGGAAGAATGATCGGTATGTACAAATACTTCATAACCTGTAATGTAATGACGAAACTTGTTAATAGCATGAACAACTACCAAGAATTCTTTCTTGGTGACTGTGTAGTTCAACTCGGCAGGGGACAAGTTCTTGCTCACAAAATAAATGGAATAGGACTGTTGGTCCTCTTTCTACCCTAATACCCCTCCTATTGCGGTGTCGGAGGAATCAATGGATATATGAAATGGGAGAGTCCAATTGGGCCCTCTAAAAACTGGTGCCACAGACAACTTAGATTTCAAGGTTTCAAAGGCAGTTTGACACTACTCAGTCCAAACAAAATTAACATCTTTTATTAACAATCCAAACATAGGTGCAACAATCTTTGTAAAATTTTCAATAAACCACCGGTAATATCCAACATGTCCAAGAAATCTTCTCACCTCTTTCTGAGTCTTGGGGGGTGGAACTCTGATGATGACCTCAATCTTTGAAGGATTGACTTTTATCCCTTCAGATGAAACATGATGTCCTAGAACCAATCCTTCAGTTAACAACATTTTGCATTTTTCATGACTTAGAGATAGGTTCATTTCTTGGCATTTGATGAGGTCTTTTTCTAAGTTGTCTAAGGCTTCTTGGTAAGTGTTACCATAAAATGTGAAGTCATCCATGTAGACCTCCACACAATCATGAATAAGATCGACAAATATCCCTAGTATTGCTCATTGAAATGTGGCAGAAGCATTACACAATCCAAATGGTAATACCCTATAGCCATAGGTGCCCCAAGGACAAGTAAAGGTAGTCTTATCCTAGTCCTTGGGTGCTATAATAATATGATTGTACTCGTTGTACCCATCTAAAAAGGAAAAATACTTCTTTCCAAACAAGGTATCTAGAACTTGATCAATGAAAGGGCGAGGAAAGTAATCTTTTAGAGTGGCTTTGTTGAGTTCCCAGAAATCAACGCAAATTATCCATTTCCCAGTCACTTTCTTTGTAACTACTACAAGCGGGGATACCCATTTACTATTGGAGATGGGATAAATGAATCTGACATTTAAAAACTTTTGGATCTCCTCCTTGACTATATCTTTAAGTGTTGGGTTCATCCTTCTCTGGGGTTGCCTAACATGTGTTACTTCCCCCTAGGTATATATGTGATCGATGCATGTGTCAGGGTGTATACCCTTTATGTTAGTGTATTCCCATGAAAATTCTCTTGATTTTTCTTTAAGGATATCTACTAATTGTTTATGTTGGTCTGCATCTATCTCGGAGTTTATATGTAAACATTTCCCTTGACAAATCTCATAGGGCATAGTATAAGACATGGTAGACTCATCTATATTGAAGATAAAAGATGTCAAATACAAAATGGATGGTTCCAGTTGTTCTTGAAATTTGTCCCCAAACATGTACTCAAATTGGGGAAAAGACTGTGGAAAATCCACACATGTGATAGCAGAAATAAACTAGTTTAGCACATTTTCTATTGTGTGCTCCTGAAATGCCCATGCATGGTCACTTGGCAATACGGTTTCTTCCCATTCAATAGCACCAAAAATGATGGGTGTTCTATATGCACTAAACACACTAAAAAACCTCAATTAAATTGTCAACCCGGGGTAAGTAAACTTAGAGTTGTAGCAAAATATATGCCAAGGTAGAACGACTAGTAGTAGTATAGTCTAACTAAGGAAGTGGCTATCTAAAGGCTAATCTATTCAAGCAAAGCTATCTAATGAGAAAACCCTACTAAGCAACTTTAAACTAGATAACCTAAGTACTTTTGAACCAAGGATCGATGGATAGTTCTAGGAAGGAAAATGAAAAACCCTACAAAGAAAACTAATTGATCATGACAATAMGCAAGAGCAAACTATTTAAGCATAACAATAAACAAATAGCATTAGCAAACTRCTTTAACTAGTCTATTTGAATTCAATTAAACAACTACCCTATGAAAGCAAGTAAATAAACAAGCAACCATACTATCAAAGCAAGAATAGACAAGTAAKCAATTAACCTATTAAAGCAAGTAAACAACTAACTAACCTGGGATAACTTCTACAAAAAGTAAACTAATTAAGACTACTCATTAAACCACTAAATAAGCTAAGAGGCAAGTGAACTCTATTCTTAATTCAAACTTCAAAACTATTTCTAATTCATAAAAGGAAATCTATTTAATTGAAAGAAGGAAGAACTAACAACTAACCTTTAATCTATGATAAACAAACTACTCTTTAATCTACCAAAGAAAAAGACTATCTATCCTACAACAACAATAAAACTATCTTATGATCTACAAAAGCAAGAAACTATCTTTTAACCTATGAAAACTCAAATATAGTGTTGGTGGTTGTGTGAATGTCTCCGGTGTCTTATAATATCTCGATGGCACTTAACAACAAAATATGATTCAAGCGGTATAAGCTCAATACTGATTTCAATAGCAAAGTGAAAGGTGTGGATTAAACAATCCAATGAGAACTTAGTCATTACAGAAACAATCATCAATTACCCTGCATATTCATGGAATTATTACTCATGTATTAACCATCAACAATATAAAAAGATTTTGATTGTACTTCTATGATATGTAAGAAAAATTCATAATTAAATTCAAGTATTAACTAAAAACTGGAATTGCAATCTAATTCTAGGAAAGAAAGTGCATAAAGTGAAACTATGCTATATCTATTTTAACAATTCAAAGTGCAAGAAGGAAAATGATCAAAAACATAAATTAAAACATGACGTATAAAAAGTAAACTAATGAATACATTAACCAACAACTAGTTAAGCAAGATCTACATAACAATGGAATAAGAAATCTACAATTAAAAACTGAAACTAACCCTATCCATCCACCGAAGCCTTGTTTAAAAGAAGCATGAAATAAAACTATGTTCTACTCTATTTTAACTTCTATTTTAAATTTGATTTCAAAAGCATAAATAAAACACAATCTAATATCTAATTGCACACAGGGTTAGTGTATGAATTTGGAAGTTTGTCCCTAGCTGCAAAATCAATGCATATTAACACAACTCTTTATACTAACCTGCAAAAGAACTAAATAGTTAAGCTACAACAACAAATCATATAACAAAGGAAAAATAACAATGCATGTACAAGAAATGAGATAAATACATCTAAGCTATGAAATGCATACATAACTTAAAGAACAATTACTAGACTATTGGTAGGCCCCATAGCAAGTCGTGGTCACTTCTCAAAGCCACATCACAAACTCAACAAGTCAATTTCACCATTAAAACTCAAAAACACAGTTTCATATAATTTTGGGAATTGAAAATAGCAAAAACATAGGAAAATCTTGTTTGTCTCTAATCCTCTACTTCTTCTATTGCTTAAATTTTGTATGACCACCAAAGTGGTATTTATAATTTTTACAGACCAAGTGGTCGACCACTGGAGGGTCAAACCACTTCTAAAAAAAACAAATTACATTAATGGTGCCCTAACTGCTGAAATAGAGCGAGCCAATAATCGCGTTGTTCAACAACCCAAACGGAGTTGTTAAGAGTTCAATAGTGGAGGCAAAAAGCATGATAAAAACCCATGTTCTTGATTCACCCACCACTGGCTGCCAATACCATAACCGCCAAATTGCCCACCATTTTTGTGTAGGATGAGGTGTTGGATGGAGAGTCAGACTGGGTATCGAATTGAGTACCAGATGGAGTGCCAGACTGAGTGACGAAAGCAAAAACGTGATGCGATTTTTCCCTGTAACACCATAAAACATGAATTAGATCCTTGGAAACATAAAAATGTAATGAATTATACTTAATATCAATATAAAACATGAATTATACATACGTGGTGTGGATTATACCGTTTTGGCACAAAATTCTTAAAAAATCTTCTCCAAAACATGAAAAACACATTTGTACATTCGGAAAAAGTATCTAATAATTGTCATAAAACTGATCATATCTCAGGCCCAACAGAGTGCAAGAGGAGGCTCCTCAAACTCAGATCGAGTCCTCCTAGTATCAACTAGATCCCCAACAAGATCCCCTGCATCCTGAAGAGTACTTTGGGCCCTCTTGGGCCTCTACTATGGCTCCACATATGCATCTGGATGCACTAACTCTGCATCTTACTATACTGAATCTATATTTGGATCTTTTGAATCCTCTGAATTAGAACTCTCATTTTAAGAAGAGTCAACATGTTCATGCTTGTCATCTATGACAGGTGGAAGAAAAAAAATGTCTGCATGCAGCTACTGAGCTACATGCAAGACACTTTCCTAGAATTGGACACTACATTCAATGATGATCCAGTTTGATGAAATATCAATGAATATGTATCCCTTCACACCGTCAGGGTATCCAACAAAGATATGCTCTATGCTCTATGGATCAAGTGCCTTCCTCTTCTCAGAGGGAATCCTGGCCCATGCACGCGAACCGAAAATGTGGAAGTGGCTAACTTCCGATTTGAGGCTGCTCCAAACCTTGTAGGGGGTCTTATCCTTGAAATATCTATGAGGAGATTTGTTTTGTATGTAGGTTTCACAATTAAGTGCTTCAACCCATAATATCTGTGGAAGTGACTTTGCATGTAGCATGCAAGATGCCATCTCTTTTAGAGATCTAATTTTCTTCTCAACAACTCTATTTTTTTGTGGAGTATAGGGAACCATGTGTTGCAACTAAATCCCTGACTCATGACAAATATTTTTCATCTCATGGTTGACATAATCTCCCCCATTATCTGTTTGGAGGACTTTTATTTTCTTTCCTGAATGTGTCTATGCAAGGGATTTTAAATATTTGAGGTGTCGAAAGACATATGATTTTTTCCTAAGAAAGTAAATCCATGTGAAATGTGAGAAATCATCAATAAAAATGAGCACATACCTTAATTTACTAATTGATGGATGCAAAAAGGGGCCCATGAGGTCACTATGGATCAGATCTAAAGGAGAGGAAGCCTTTTGAGTCTTTCCTTTGTCGAATTTCTCTTGAGGGTGTTTTCCAAGAACACATCCCTCACAAATTCCTTTGGAGAAGTGGATGTAGGGTAGACCATCAACCATTACCTGCTTGCTAAGTTGTTTCATATATCTAAAATTTAAATTCCCAAACCTTTCGTGCCATATCCTATTGCTTTCATCAGCATGGGTAAGCAGTAATACATAATCTGGTTCAATAAATTCAGAAAATGTATAGAGTTATATTGATGATTTACCTCACCGGTAGAAACCCTCGAATTGGTTTGCATGTCATATATATCCACTGCATCAGGTGTGAATATGAATCTCTTTCCGGTGTCAGAGTTAGTCATCTGATACATGGAGAAAATATTGACGAAAATTTTGGGAACGTGAAGCACATTCTCGAAGCTTTTGTTTGTGAGTTCAATTCTTCCTTTGCCAGTGACCTAGACTAGAGAGTCATTCCCCATCAGAATAGGAGGACCTTTGCATGCATCCAATAAATGATATACTTATTTTTTGGCATCCATGTGGTGTAATGCATCTGAATCTATGATCCAAGCATCGAGAGAGGAGTTGATGGCAATCAAAGCAGGGCTAGAATTGCCTTTCTTGGGATTTTGATCTTCTGGATTCTTCATCTTGGCACCCTCGTGGATGTGTTATCCAAGGTTGTTTTGTTGGAGTATTTGGGTCATTATATCTATATGTTTCTGCATACATGTGGATTATGGATGGAATCCTTTATGGAAGTAAGTGCATTTCTCCCCTTTTCTTCCCTTTCCGCCTTTGGATCTGGAGGCATCGTTGAAGGGTTTTGAGTACCCTTCCTTCTTTGGATTTTCATGTGCTTTCCTTTTGTATTTATCTTTAGATTTATGATATTGATGACCACTTCCATATTGCATAGTAATTTCATGCTCCTTTGGGCCTTTGATTTTTCCCATGTTGATGATCTTGTTCTTCTCTTGTGTTAGAGATTCGATAAAGTCCTCAAGAGAGGGCATCTTCCAGGTGGCTCAAGAGGGGAATCTAACTGAATGAATTGTGGATAAAACATTGAGTATTCTAGACCAATTTTGGAGATAATGGTGAGAACCATTTGTTTCTCCTCCTTAGATTTATCGACCCCTCTAGCGTTGAGTTGCAACATCAAATCCTTATATTTGGAAAATAAATATTGGAGATTATTGAAGATTTTTGGATCCAATGTGAGAAATTCCACATCGATCATGTGTCCCCTCATCTCATCCCGATTTCCAAAAATCCCTTCCATGGTGGTCTAGGTTTCATTGGGGTTTTTATAGGAGGATATGTGAAAGAGGACTCTAGGAAAAATGAGACTACAAATTTTTCTGAACGCTTCATCCATTCGATTGAGATACTTGGATTTTTCTATGGATGATGTTGGTTATGTATTTGTGTTCATTGCTAACCTGTACAATCCTCTGATTCAAATATGAATTATCATATTTTCCTTCCATGCAAATAAATTGTAAGGTGTCAGATTGAATTTTTTTGAAAATTCCATTTTTCCACTGTCTTCAATCTTCGAAACCTACAAAAATAATTTGGTGTGTATTTTCCCTAGCAGTATTTCGGCTCTGATACCATGTAAATGTGTTGAAACTAAAGATAATATATATATCTAGGAATTGACATACATAGTTGCTGAGAAAATAGAATAAAAGAGAAGCAGGGGAGAAAGAATAGAAGAATTATCATTAACCAAATGAATGAATGATAATTTACACATGATATACTATGTATAAATCAACCAATGTGCACTGGAGGATAATCCAATGTGCCATAGTGGTGGTATATATTGATATGAATACACACCAACAGTTACGGGATTAAATTTCCACCTAGTCTAGTCTCTCGGGAAGTTACGGGATTAAATTTCCACCTAGTCTAGTCTCTCGGGAAGCTACGAGATTAAATTTCCACCTAGTCTAGTCTCTCAGGAAGTTACAGGAGTGAACTTCCACCTAGCTGAGTTAACTAGTCTATCAGTCTTCAGTTAACTGACTAAAACATAGTGAAGTGAGGAGGAGATTAGGGAATCATGAGTAATGTACTAGTCTGGTGATGATCCCAAGGACAATGCACATTAGTTGGTGATGATCCCAATGTTGCATGGTGATAAAACCAATGTGGCATCTAGACTCCACTCAACTGATCAAACTGAAGTGTGAACTGAAGATAATATTCTCCCTAAAGGAATATTGTTCCTAAAATATAGGATATTGAATAATGACTAATAAACATAGGAAAAACCTTAGGAAAAATAAATCCTAGGTCTGTGTGAAGTAACTCTAACAAATTTTTCATCCATAACCTTGACCTAGTGTTCATCATTGTTGGATTCTTCAAAACTACTCACATAGAGTATTTGTTGGCTTTGAAATCTCAGGCATTTCTTTCACTTCTTCCTTTTTGTTTCTTTTGACGAGGTTATCAAAATTCATGTGACCCATTCTTTTGTGCCAGAGCCAACTTTCATTTTCCTTTCCTAAACAACATCTTTCCTTTCAAATTTCATTCAAGACGTATATGTTTTTTGGGGTTCTTATAGTTGTAGTCACCAACTTTCCTGATCCTTCCTTCCTTATCTCACATTTTTCTGAGTCAAACAAAAGTTTGTTTCCTTGATCGCACATTTGAATTACACTTATAATATTATGCTTCATATCTTCAACCAATAGAATTTTTTTTGCCTTGGCATATTTTCTCCCAAGATTGAATGTGCCTCTACCTACTTTTCTAGTTGAGTTATCATTTCCAAGTGAAATTGATCCATCTTGTTCCTTGTTCAGGGTCAGGAACCTGTTCTTGTCACCTATCATATGCTTTGAACAACCATTGTCAACATACCACCTACTTTTCTTGTGTTTCTCTCGTAGAGAAAGAGAGAATTATAAAATGTTCAATTGATCCTGCTTCCTTCTCCATATCCTTTGTGGTTCATGTTTTATATTCTAATTTGGTTCCCTTGGAGGAACAATCAGTCTACAATATTTGGCGATCTATCCAAAATGGTTGCACTTGTATCACTCTACTTCATTACTTAGTGAACCAAAACTGTTGTAATTTTTTTTTTGTGTTTCATGTGAATTTCGAGGATCATTGTTGTTCGAATAGACTTCATAGTTGCTTATGTTCTTGGCATAGGCTCTAGAGTTTGCATTTTTGTGTCCAAAATTGTTACAATAATAACATAAACCAAGAAAAATATTTTGATACTTGGATGTAGGCGATCTTATGAATGGTGTTTCTATTCTAAAGCCTTCTTCTTCTTAAGATGTTGTTGATTTCCAATTTTGTATTCTGAATATTCTAGTTGGTCCAAATCCTTTGTAATTTTCTTCTTGAGTCTTCCTGTATTCATCTTTATTGATAGTTCCTATGACAATTTATGCATAATTGTTGTGTTCTGCTTCATGTTCTGTCGTCTTTAAGCTCAAACCTTTCTCATTCTGCATTTGGTTGTATCCTATCCTGGACCTGTCATAGTATTTCCTTTGACTTCTAATGATCTCATCCAATATCTTGGCACTATTATGCTGCATATATTTCTTCTAAAGATATTTTTTTAAGTTGACTATTTTTGCTTCCAAGCTTTCAATCATATTCTACTTATACTCTCAATTATTTCTAAGTGTTTCTTCAATACCTATATATTCTTCTACCTGGATTTTTAACTTTGTTATTATCTTCTTTATTTCTTATGATTTTGATTTTTGAGATCCTTCTTTCTTCTTTAATTCTTCCTTGAGTGACTTATTTTTCTTTCTTTATTTCCCTAGTTCTTCTAAGGCACTGATTAATTATTGTTTGAGAATGACTTCACCTTATTCTTCAAAATCTACTTCATCATCATCAAGTTCCATGAAGAATTCTCTTTCTGAATCAATGTCACTATCATCATCCTTGTTTGATGAGGAGTTGTCTTCCTTCGAGTAGAATATTTTCTTGAATAATTTATTTTTATTCATTTCATGCCTCCTCTTTTATTTTTATTTTTCTTTTTAGGATCATCTTCTTCATCACTACCTTTATTCTTAGCAGAAGGACATTCAGAATAAAAATGACCAACACCATCACAATTAAAACATTTCAATGGAAGCATACCTTTATACTTGTAGATTCCTCTTTTTATTTTCCTTATGAAGTTTTCCACTTATTCATCTTCCTATGAATCATCATTGCAACTACAATCTGGTTTTGAATTTTTCTTCTTTTGCTTTTGTATTATTGGATTCTTTGAACGTTTCTTCCTTCATGACTGGTTTCGATTGTTCTATCGTGATTTCATAATATGTGAATATTATGTGTAGTTCGTCCATGCTCAATCTGTCAAGATTTTTTCTTTCTTCCAGGGATGATATATTAGTATCAAATATCATATGTAGAGATATTAGAACATCCACATAAACAAATTACACTAGAATTTATGTGGAAAAACAAATGGTAGAAAACCATGAAATTATTTTCTTATATATCAAAATAATACATTCATTGGAAGCACCAACTTCCCAATTCTCCAACTACAACTGGAAGGAGGATATGACCCCCTATTTATAGGCTCGAACATGAAGGAATCTACAATTCCATGAATTCTCTAGATCCAACCAGAAGGAGGACACAACCCCCTAATTCCCAGGCCCCAACATGAAGAAATATCCAACTCCCTGTATTCTTCGACACCAACTAGAAGGAGGCTACAACCCCCTTTCCTTTCCCCATCCTACCACCCTAAAATAAAAATGTAGACCAAATTGTCGCTACCAATGATATTGTCATTGCCTATGATAATCAATGTGTAATCAACCTATAATAAACCTATCATACAATATTTCACTATCACATCAACATGTAAACTGTATTGGCACATCAATATGTAACTGATCATCAACTTGTAATATGGCATTGTCGATGTCATTGTATATGTCACTGATCTATCAACCAAATCTACTCATATAGACCATATCAATATCAAGTATCCAAGCCATGTACCACAATGTACCTCATCTATCATGCATCATACCATATACCATAAGATATTCCTCAAATATATTCCATTATCACAAATATGTACATCTAACAATGAACCATAACAACCATATACAATATACGAAGGATATGTCTCGAGCATGTATCAATAACACCAAAAGATGGACCTCAACCATATGCAACCATATCCCATAGGGACCTCTAATACATGCCCCAATCATGTGCCATACCAGCCATGATACAAGCCTCAACCAAACATATAAAAGACATACATTTACTCATGAAGAAGACTTGGTGCATACATTTTCATATAAAAAAACTAACGTGGTGCATGTCATAGTCAACAAATAAGGGATACCATCTTCTTCAAACTCTTTCCCAAAAATTTGTGACTCGCTCCACTATTATCAATAGATATCCATAATTTTCTCCATTGTATCTTGCATACATCCCACCCTGAGAATTGTTACCTTAGACTCAACCTCAGATTCACCAATATACCAAAATTTATTCACAAGATAGATAATCAATGGAGATGTGTGTGAATTGTACTTATGAAAGACTCCTTGAGGGGTGTTTATACTTTTTCTAAGTAATGTATTTCCTTACTTTAGGGGTTTCTTGTTACAAATACTTAACCATTTCATTAATTGTCTTGTAAGCAACTAGGGGCTTTGTAACCCATGTTTAGGGATTCCAACTTCATGACCTCATAACTCCTTAACCGTGAGGAACCACGTGGTGTACAACCTATCACTGGAAATGGCATGACAAGGAATATCCATATATGATTGTGTTACGTGCATTTACACTATCCTTCATGCCATTATTCCTCAAACAACTTCGGGTTTCATGATCACACCTATGGTTTTCTCGTAGACCTCTTCAAAGCATCTTCACATGAGGGAAATGCTTAGAGATACGCCATAAGCAGACCACTTCATAGACTTCTCCAAATATACCCATCAGATACGTTGACATCAATGACAATGAGATGTCCAACATGGCTTACATATGGCAGTCACATATATGGATGTGAAATACTCCATGATAGTTTTTAGAAAAGGATTCTTGGAAGAATACAATAAACACACTCAAAACTCAACCTTATGCTCAATTCAGAAATACAAGCATAAAGCCTTGAGAAAATGGTGTAGAGAAAGAAGATGAAGATGAATGGAGATCTTTATTTGATGATCAACTAATTGTATTCATACTGATGGATGTAATTTTTCTATTCCGATCTTTTTATTTCCCTCTTACCCTTTCTTTGATGGTGCTTTGTCTCTTTTAAAGTATACTTCCAACGCTTCTTGAAGTAGTTAGGGTTTTGGTCTTTTTAGGAATTTCCACATGATTTTCTTCTTGGATTAATCACTTCAATTAATTATTTATTGAATCCTCATTAATGAATTTCTTTCATTGAAATTTGTTCCTTGAAGTGGGGCCCATTTTATCTTTAACAAAGTTAATTAATAAACATGTGTTTCCAATTTTCAAGTTGATTTCGTTTTTAAAAGTGTGTTGTGTTTTAATTTTTTGAGAAATATGTTTGACCTTTCATCCATTAAAACCATCACAGAAGCAATACTCATCATTCCATATTTCCAACAAGTCTTCTTGAGCACATTTTGGAGTTCTAGATCTCAAGTTATAATCTTGGGAAGTCAAGGTTCCAAGAAGATTTATTAGTGAACCATGAAAACATAGCTGACTATTATTTTATTTCTGGAAATTTTATGGGATTTTTTTTCTCTTGAAATTAGTTCCATCATCTTCCTCCTCAAATTACCATTCCAACAAGGTATATTTTTTCCAAAACCAATGCCAAAAACTCAATATATGAGCTCAGGAAGTCAAAGACTCAGCCACAGTCCATCAATTTCATGGATTAATCTTGGACCTCCATTAAAATTATCCTTTTTTAAAAATCCAAATATCACATGCATTGCGGATATCAATAACTTAGTGTTTATATAGAAAAATACTACATGCGATTCATGTGAAACAAAAAGATACTATGGAGATTGACCCTTAGGAAATTATTGACTTTAAGAAAATTTTGAGGGTCCACTTGCCTACTAAGCATTCTTTCCATCACCTAATAAGTGCCTAGTGTTACACATCAAAATTCCGCATTTGTGTTTCACCACCCTAAGTGTCGCAATGTGACATATGCACCATGGTAAGTTTCATAAGCACTATCGCAAGTTTCATATGAACCTTCCCATGCGTCACATTCACTTTGTGAGGTTTTTCCACCCCTTGACACCATTAAAACAATTTTTCATGACCCCTAAGTCATATGGGAGGAGGAAACCCAACATTTCTAGGTCAAAACACACTTTTTCTTTGGAAAATTCAACCCATTTTTTAGCTTTTATGAAGGGTGGCACCCCCTGGCCATGTATAGGGAGCACAAGTGCTCCCCTACTCTTGTATAGGGAGTGCCAAGTTTGGTGAATGGAACCTTGTCTCACACTAGGGGGGAGCACCATTCTTGTTGAAAGATAGGGGGGATCTCCTCCACCTTAATCTATGGGCCATATATTTGAGACATGGTTGGTTGTGTTCGACCCTCATGCTTGGGATTCACTTTAGGATATTATCTAAGCCTAAAGGATCCATATACGCAACTATATCACTCATTTTACCATGTTATTTGTTCTTCTCAATCCTATATATTGAGGGGTTTCCAAGTTGAAAGGGGGAAGGATTGGAGAATATCAAACCTATGATCTAAGGGGAACATTTGAAGTATCAAACCTTTGATCTCAAAGGAACAGTTCAAGAATCAAACCTATGATATTGCTATATTTATGCAAAGTATGGATGAAGAGATCTTGGAGAATTTTTGCATCATCATCGATGGTTTGTAAGTATTCTCTTTGGGTTCTCATTTGAATATACTTGGCATATTTCCTTCAAGCTTGTGTATTCTTTCATGTTATTGTATACTGTTATTTTAATGTTTGTAGATGAATTTGTTTGATCTAATCAAATAGATTAGGAGGTACTAGTTTCTCTTTTCTTCCTATTGCAGGTATCAAGTTGGGCCAGGGAGTTTGGAGATCAAGCTCAGATTGGAAGCAATGAGGACAAACTTTGAAACAAGGTGCATCACACCCTTTCTCCCTCTCTCTTTGTAATTGGTTAAATTGAATTAAAAGAGATGTTAGTTTCCACTTGTAGTGTTTCTATATTGGCATAGGGGTCTATAATCCAAGGGATATTTCACCTATCCACAGGGAAAATATTCTGGAACAAAAATTGGTGACTTCGTTGGGGAAGACTTTGACTAGTCTTTTCTTGGATCGTTTGAATCCTTTGCCCACCTTTAGATATTTCTTTCTGCTTGATTATAATATACTTCCCCTTCTCTATTATTCAATGAAGAGATCACGGAGTTTTTTATTTGTTTTATGATTTTTCATCCTTTTAGAGCAAGTTTCTGAACTTTTCAGGAGGGTTGCACTCTTCTACAATTCACACCAGGGCGTTGTTGATGGGCGAAATTGATCGTTCATCAACTGGGAGAGTGGAACCGGTCCGGGGTTGTATAATAACCCAAGTCGTTTGGGATGAACCACCCTGATGGGTTTTGCGGCTCCGTTATCCGATCTAAGTCCTAAGAAAACAAAAAGAAAACTACTCTAAATTAACTAATGTAACTAAAAATAACAATTAAAACAAACTAATAAACTAATCTAACTAAAATTAACTATTAAAACAAACTAAACAAATCTAACTATTCTATATATACAATCTACTTATCTAATACTATGCTAACTCTAAGAAATCAACTATCTAACTATTAACAGAAATAAATCTTATTCACAAAATGTACAATATTAACAATTTACAGATTTGAGTGAAAACCAAAACTCATTTGCATTATGTCCTAAGACAGTGAGAGCTATTGTTTTTTGATTTTTATGATTTTATGAAAAAGACATAAAATAAAAACTATCTAAACTAAACAACTAATATACTAACTCTAACTACAAATCTAAACTACACATATATCTAACTAAACTACTTAAATTATACTAACAAATTAATTATCAAATAAATGACAAACTAACCTGAAGAAATGCTACAGTTTTGTCCTGCATATGATGATTGTCTTAGTGATCTAAAATTGAAGAAGACTTGAAAAACTTGAATAATTATTGCAAGTGAAATGCTATGTGTTTAAAGCAACAGGATCAATTTGCAACACATAAATTAAGGATTACTTATGCAAAATACACATAGACAACAGCATAAACATTAAACATAAACACATGTGCACAACAATTGATAAAGGAGTTCACCCTTCTTATGGGCTACATCTCCTGGTCCAGCTTCCAATGGATCATTATTATTAATTGCTCAAAAACGTGCTCAAAAACATGTCTTACAATGCTCAAATTGACAAACCGACTGCTCCAATGGCTTCCCAACGTCCCAAAACCCCTGTCTAGGCTCTTTCGGCACCTCAATCGATCGAAAAATGAAGAAGTTAGGCCTCCTGGAAGTCTCCCTCTTCAATCTTGTTGTCTCTGGTTCTACAATTCGCACCCTCCTTGAGGGAACCTGGCTCACACGCTCTTTTAAGCGTAAAAACCCAGCACCGGGCGCAACCGTGCCAACGGTGCAAACCATAGGACGGTTAAGGCGCCTCCAGCCCCTAACTGCCTCGACACCTGGGCATATGGCCATACGACCTCGCGCGTTGGCAAAAAGGTGGTTAAACCGTTTGAAACCGTGTCAACCGACTCCCGCACACCAACATTTAACACATGGGTCTTGGTTTCAAACCCCGGGGCAATTATTAACACACGGTTATATAATATACAATGCAATGTATTGCAATACATTGCAATATAATGCAATGCAATGTAATGTAATGTAATACAAAACGCACGCGCCAATGGTCGGGCCATAATATATGTGGGTCATATGTTAAACAATGTGTCCACGGGTCGGGGCTATGCCCCGGCCCGCCCCCCTTTCCGTTTGACATCACATTCAAACTTAAATATATGTTTTATGGCATAGCTAACAAGGAACAATGGAGGGAAAGTTGGTTAGCGGAAGCTTTGTAAGATTTGTGCTATGGGAGGTCCAGGGGTCGAACCCCGTGGACTCCCAATACAATTTTTACATATGAAACAATGACCAAATAATGAGCGACACGTGGCACCCTCGGGTTGGGCCACGTGTCCTCATACTATTCGCCCATAACGGACACGTGTCAACATGCTACTCACCAACATAAACCAATGAAAATGTGCCACGTCACCCACCTTCCACATCACCGTACGGATGGTACAGCCCTTCCACGTCACCGTACAGACTACACGGACAGGTACAGTCAGCATCCAAAATTTTACCTGTTTGGCTTGGCAGACAGATCGTGATATATTCTCCATACGAACTCTATTTGAGAAAGTAAATATACCACCAGAATCAGGAAGACGAGACAGACACAATGGCACTGTGTTCGTCGCATTCCGAGCACTTTGAAAATTGAGCAAAATTTGATCCCCCGATCACACCTCCCCATTGGGAAGCTTTTGGACCTCCAAAAGACTATCTCAGTCTATGTGAAGATGAGGGTATAGTTCCCTCACCCTTCCAACCTC
>ML814313.1:140117-156592 GCA_009831015.1 Picea engelmannii | reverse complement strand
GGGCTTTGAAATAACAGTCGAGGGTTTGGTAAAATCACCGAGGGTTTCACTAGGAAGCTTGATCCTAGGATAGCTAGGATTATTCTTTAGGCAAGGGGATAAATTAGAAACGAAGTCATAGGGTGGCTCGGAGCACAGACCTTGGGAGTAAGGGTACTCACTAGCTAGGAAGTGCTCGATGTCAAAGTCCGAATCTTCACTGAGGACTATGGGCTTCTGATCAATACTAGGTTTAGGTTTATTCCTAGCAAGTCTCGATATAAGTCGAGCATTCTTTTTACCTTTGCCGTCGACAGTAGGGTTTGCCTTGACCTTTTTTCTCACAGGATTTTTTACAGCCTCAGCCTTCTTAGTTATAACGTCGGGTAGGTCAATATTAAGGTTGACCGAGGGTTTAGGAGAGGGCAGTATGACATGGAAAGGCACAGGTGGCTCGACCTTAGTTTCACTAACCACAGGCTTGTCAATTTGGACAGGTTCTGTATCAGCAAAACCATTTTGAGAAATAAAAGCTTTCCAACTATCACCGTGAAGATTTAAGAGGTGAACAATGATGAGTCTGATTAGGCCGTGGTGGAACAAGCTACTATCAGCCTTCTCTCATTTAAACCTTTTTGACATTTTATAAAGGCTACGCTGGAAGTAAAATGGCATGTTCAATGGATAACCCATAAAATTCATTAACAGTCGAAGGTGATAAAGAAAAACCAGTCCATACCGACCCTCACAGGTCACGAATTGTTTAACCACTATCAAAAGATCATGCCACCTTGGTTTAACCGTGGAAATCGGCATACCTCTGTTGCAGGATGTGACCTTCCGCGAGAGGAACAATAATGGCCATGGCACCTCCTCAACTTTAGAGTTTTTAAACCAACGCTGGCCCATGGATGCTAACCCTGTGGCAGAGATGATGAACTCTTCACTGATTTCAAGCTGAATGTCACCTACTTTGGCTCTACAGCCATCAAAATTCAAGGCGAACTATTGTGCAACAAATAGATTAAAACCCTCAAACCTCTATACAAATGTGATCCAACCACTATCCTCTAAATCTTTACGGGCATTATCGAACAGTAGCAAGGCTTGACTACCGTTCGGTTCAATTCGCACCATCGGTTCCATGGGGTATGCGATGTGAACGAACCAGGGTTTGAATCATAGCATACGCAGGGGCAGAGTGCTCAAAGGCTTACCCGATGCTAGCAGAGGTGAAACAGGGATAGGAGTAAGCATTAATGATATCGTGCGAAGGTGGTGGAGCTATTTCTGCCATGCAAAATGGTCATTACCAATGGTACAACCGCCGACGCTTTCAACTATTCAAATAACAACACATATGTGTTACAACTATGCCACTTCAATCAATCCATCGAAACCTTTGGTAAGTGGATAAACCATTCGCGCAATCAAAAGTTATGTCATAGTTTTAAAACCAAACAAACAAATCGAAACCAATACCAATGGTTTGACTATGTGACATGCGATGTATAGAATGATTCATGCCAAGAGTTTAACCAATGTGCCAATGCATTTTTATATAATCAATATGCCAAGTGAATTGATCAAATAACATGTAGATCCAATTTCCAATGCATCACAACTCAATCACTCATGAAACAAAATTACATGATCAATCAAAGAATGTCAAATGAGTGCAGATCAAAAGGGTTTTGTCAACTGCATAATGATAAGTGAAATGTAAACGCAATGGGCATATCGACAAGAATGATAACGACAATTCAATAATGATTTTAATGCGACTTAGAAAGACCAAGTTTTCATGCTTACAGTCATGAAAACAAGAACAAAGGTAATTGTGCAAATGGCACAAAAATAAAAGTGTCGTTTATTTGAGAATTGTGACGAAAAATTAAGGTTTGCAAAACATTGGTGTAGGCAGCTTATAAGACAGTGGAAAAATGTTAATTGGCTGCCAACAGGTGCCACTTACCTCAATGGTGTTCCCCAGAATCCTGTCATATGGTACCATTAGCTGACTAGTGCCCCCCCATATCCTGCCACAAGGTTTCATTCCCCTAACTGACACTCTGTTTTCTTGAGAATATGGGTGCCATTCCCCCTTGTTTTTTCCTTTTTACCTCCTTCTTCTTTCTCTTTCTCAGTCTAATTTTGAGGGGATTTTCTTCAAGAGACTCCTTTTTATATTTGAATTTGTTTGGATTGACAATTTCATGTTTATAAATCATTTTTACCTTTGTTGAACTTGAAAACCTCTTCTACATTGTGAGATCAGTACACCTTTATTTTCACTAGTTTGGTCTTTGTCTCGTGATCTTTAGATTATCTGATTGATTGGAAGAGTCAGATTATTGCATTGTAAGGAAGTAGAAAGAAATTGCATTTGATTTAGGTTCATTTAATTTATACTGAAACAAGAATAAATTGATTGCATTCAAATTTTTGGGTGTTACATGTTTGTAGTTTGGGTTAGGTAACCTGCATTGGGTTTAAGAATTTGGGAATGGAAAAAGACTCTTCTCCCTTTCATAAATAGAGTTCATCAAACAAAATCCTTTGAATCTAATTTTGTTGCACTATTTTGGAGTTGAAGTCATGAATATAATCAATTTCGCTTCCATACCCTTGAGTAAACAACATCCTAATAATCAAAATACTAATTAAAATCTATCTAGAAATTTTTCTTTCTAAGAACTCTGCAAACGTACATTAACTTAGGTGTAGGAATTTGGAACAGGTGTTGAGAATAGATTTCCAAATCCATAAACAAACATAGAATCTTGTGATAGGGATATTCAATCCAATTTTCGTATAAGCATAGTTGGGAACCCCCTCTCACATAGGGGATAAACATGAGGTCATGTGTAAGAAAGCAATAGGTATTACCTTGTTGAGGCTCAATGAATCATAGAGGAACGAGTGTACATTAAAGGTTTTTATTGAGAAACCACTGGTTTCATTTGGTCTTGGTGCTTCGTGAACCTTGAATCCATTCAGGGTCCTTTGGAGTCTTATTGGTCCACTTGTGTTCTGTTCTCTTGAATACCTTCAGACTTCGATATCCTATCCATATGTTCAGACCTAACTATCGACTGTACCCACCTAGAGGCTGATTATCAGTTGGTAAACTCAGTGGAATTTAAATTTAGGTTTCATACACAAGGTGATAGTTAAGGGGATTCTTTATTGTACCTAGGTTAGATGTTGGTCAAACTCACTCGGGCTCCTTAGAGGGTAACCCACTGATAGACCATGAGGGAACTTGCACTAAGGTGTAAGTCCATTAAGCAAGTCACCAAAGTAACTGATCCACCCACTCTATCCCAACCCGTTCTCACTTTGATCCTTCGACGTTGGATTTCATCACCAACTAGCACTTCACTGTGAAAAGGTTTGTTTGTTTGGTTGGCTTCCTAGATTTTTTAGTGTGTGTTGTTTTCTTTCCCTAGAAATTCCTTAGGGTTGATTCCATGTATATGGAATCAATTCATGGAACTACCCATGAAGGGATCCCTTTTCCTGGGATAAAAATTATTTCTCCTTATGTGGGACACATTGGTCCTCCTTATATCACCACTTTGACTCTCCCTGGACTCACTATTGGGTTACCGGTCTGGTTGTTTTCCACTCCGATAAATGTAACTTATCCTAGTGCTTCTTCTATAAGTACCCCACCCTAAGACCATCAAATTCCTATCAATCCTATTCCTTCTTCATCCATAGGGTCTTGTTCCCCTTCTTCCTCTTTTCCTAGTGAAAGATTTGTAGCCAATAACCAAGTCGATAAGAAGAAGAAGAAAAATAAGTTAGGGGGAAAACTTCCAACCACTGCAAGACATTTTGGAAGAGTTCAAACAACTATTGTTCATCATGCTAGGAGTGTTCATAATATCGACAAGTCTATCAAGACACAACGCAAACCTGAATTCCCTTGCATGAATTGTAAGGGTGGACACATTATTAAGGATTTACTTAGTATTCCCAAGGTTGTATAACAGTGGTCTCAGGGTCATCAACCCACATCATTAGTCACTAGAGCTCATGTTGGTGAAAAACCATCAAATAGTGATAATTAGGTTGGAAGTGAGAAGGGTAAAGTCAATTTCCTTGCTTTCTATGTAAGGGGATGCACCACACTTACCTTTTTACATGCATGGATGAAGCTTTATATCTTTTGGAAAATATTGTTGATGTCCAACAATAACCTCCATCTCCTACCTTCCATTGGTTGATGAACTAGTCAATCTGGTTCCATCATCGGTCAATCTGGTTGATCATGTGATCTATTTGGTTCAATCATTGGTTGAGTCAGTTGATCAAGTGATCGGTCTGATTTCAACTTTGATCGATACACCTCTCTCCTTTCAGAGTGAAGTAAAAGTGGTCAATCCAATACCACCCCTAGTCAATCCCACTTCTCCTAGGAAAAGTGAGGATGTCTCTCAAGTCTTTCTTGTTTCTACAAGTTTGTATGGACAAGGGGGTAGTTCACCCATTCCAACAAAACCCCCTCTGAGTAATGAGGCCATTCTTTTAGATTAGGGTGCAGTTACAAAATCTCATATCCCTTCATATATACCTTTCTAAATCACTATTCATGTTTGAGGTAGGGAAGTTCCTCAGACTATTCTCGATGAGGGTGGATCTGTTATTATTTTATCCTCCATTTCTTTGAAAGCCTTCGGTTCTCCTTATCTTGCGTCGGTGACTCATAATATGTTAAATTTTAATAGAAGGGATAGTCAACCTTTATGGATCTTTCCTCAGTTTCCTATTACTTTGGGAAGGAAAACAGTCTTTATTGATGTCATGGTAGTCCATGACCCCTTTTATTTTAATTTTCTCCCCGAGAGAGATTATGTTTATGCTATGAAGGATGTTGTGTCCACATTTTTTAGATTGATGTGTTTCCCTCAAAATGGAAACATGGTGACCATATACCATATTTCATTCATTTTTCCTCATATGATGGTCAACCATCCGACTTCCCTGAACAATCCT
The DNA here is from genome assembly GCA_009831015.1 of Picea engelmannii. NCBI lineage: Eukaryota > Viridiplantae > Streptophyta > Pinopsida > Pinales > Pinaceae > Picea > Picea engelmannii. Next base: position 151,609 of record ML814313.1, on the reverse strand, counting down.
TACATTCCAACGACATCTGCCTCACCACAGGTCAATTATGTGTCAACATGTCCCATGCATTCAACTCTGAATGAGAAGGAATCTCTCCCTTATTCTGATTTAGATCTGGTAGTTGACATGGTGATCTCTTCAATAGGGATACTATAGCCTGATCGCCCTACCCCTATCATGACCCTCAACATGCATTCCTTCCAGAGTGTAGTTTTTCCATCTAACTAATATCTCTTGGAAGACATGATTGAGGTTTGTCCCTTAACATGTATTCCTTCCTGAGAATTGTCCTCTTGGAATCCATGATCAAGTAGAGGTCTTTGAGCATATTTTATTTTCTGATTTCAACCTCGTTAAAAAATTTAACCTAGCTTTGAGAATATTTTATTCGTTGATTTAAAGCTTATTAAAAAATGAAACCAGGTTCGAGAAGAGTTCCCTTTTCTGTTTCAAGCTCGTTAAAAAATGAAACAGAGGGCCTCAAGCATAATTTCTAGTTTCAAGCTTCTATAAAAATGAAACCTACCTTAGAATTACTTGATCCTTTGGTATTACTTGGTCATGAACAAAGTTATTTTCATGTGTCAAGCTCGTTAAAAAATGAAACAACGCCCTCTCCCATTGAGTTGAGTATTTCACTAGATCTCGCAACTTAACCTTCCTTTCATCCACCTTTGTCTATTGACCCTTTTTCATACTTCGATGACAACTTCAACATCGGTGGATGAAACTAAGATTGGGGGGGAGGATCTCTAGTCTCTAGAAATCATGCTAGAGAAAAGCCACTAGCTTCCATCACATAGTTGGGGGAAAGGTACCAACTATCCATGGGTCCCATTCAAAACCTTTGGGAATTACATTAGGAACTCTTAAGAGTCTCCTTTAAGCTATTTTCAGACTCCCTAAACATGAAAATATTGTCGAGTGATATTACTTCCTTTCACACTCTTTAAAAGGTTTTAAAGTGCCTCTTTCGAGTGGTAGTTTACCTATTTTTCAGACTCGTAAGACTAATTACGAAAAAAGACTACTCTAATAAAGAATGATCAGAATAGTTCTCCCTTGTATTGCTTTACACTTTTTTCGGGCTTGGGAGACTAAATTTATGAAAAATTAATCCGTGGAGTCATCTTTAAGTTCTTTTCAGACTCTCTAAACATGAAAAACCATCGATTTTACATTCTTTGTGATCGTAAAACTATGCATCGGAGGACCTATGCGAGTCCAATCTCTAGGACCCATCTAGGACCGAACCCCTCCTTCCTCAGGTTCATTAAACACATGTTGAGGGACTCATGTGAAGGATGAGCTATACTGAGGATTTTTTTATCCTCCTCAAGCTCATTAAAAAAGAAAGAGGTATTCATCTATCTGGATGGGAGGAAAAAATGAAGGAAGTGGGTCAAGCTATTTAAAATCCTTTATGAAAGCGTTTTTCTCCATTTAGCATGGTACGTGTTTGCGTCTCCTCTTACAGTTGGGTAATATTCTTATCTCTAAGTCATACCAATTCCTTGTTTCGTCATACTTTTTCATCCAGTCAAAAAATTCTCTTGTTGTCATCACATTACATTCTTGGTACTCATTGAGTCAATGTTGCCAAGTCAGTTGTCATGCTTTATAATGTTCAAGGGAATTTTCGCTTCAAACCATCCACCTGCAGTACTACTAGTTTCCATTTCCTGTGTCATTCCATATTCATTTGATTCACTATATTACATCACTTTTCTTTGTTAGTTTTGTGTTGATGATGGGGATACATCAAGGCCATCCTTCGACGGGTCTGTTCCTATTGACTTCAACACATCATCCAAGAATTAGAATTATAAACTAATTAGTACCTTGGGATGGATATCATTTGAGCATGCAAAATATTTCAATAAAATCATCGTGCTAGAAATCTTACTGATATATATATATTCACATATATCCACTTTGTATTGGTTCGTGGCTATGTTCTTCTCATCTCGTATCTCCACTGTGTATTTTTTGTGGATATGATCAGTTCATGTCGTGGAGATATGGATCCACATTGTATCTCTAGTGGCCATATCCTTAGTCATTATTCTCATGGATCCATAGTGTATTGGTCGACAACCATGCTTTGAGTCATCTCATATTTTAATCATAGCTATTCCTACCTCGAAAATGAAACATATATCAATATTGTTTAATGATTTTTTGCAGCTTCTACCAGGTTCTCCCACTCCAACACCCTTGCATTGAATAATTTGTAAAGTATTTCGTCCCTTGGTTTTTCTTCTAACCTCACACTTTAGGGGGCATCTTTTACACATCAAAATGCCACATTTGTGTTTYGCACCCTAAGTGTCGCAAGTGTTGCAAAGTGACATATGCACCTTCGTAAGTGTTACATGCACTGTTGCAAGTGTTGTATGCACCTTACCAAGTGTTGCATCCAATTTGTGAGGTGTCACCAGCCATTTASACCATTAAAATAGTTKTTCATGACCCCTAATTCATATGGGAGGAGGAAACCCATGATTTTTAGGTTAAAACACACTTTTTCCTTAGAAAATTTGACCCAATTTTGATCATTTATGAAGGGTGGCGCCCCCTGGCCATGTGTATGGAGCACCGTTGMTCCTATTCCCTTGTATAGGGAGAACCATTTTTGGTGAATGGTGCCCTATCTCTCCCTGGGGGGGAGTTTCATTCTTGTTGAGAGAAAGGGGGGATCTCCTCCACCTTAATATGTGGGCCAACTCTTTGAGATAGCATTGGTTATGTTTGACCCTTATGCTTGGGATTCACTTTAGGATATGATCCAATCCATAAGGATCCATATCCTCAACCATATCCCTCAATTTCTCATGGTAGTTGTGCCTCTCAAGCCTATATATTGAGGTATTTCCAAGGTGAAATGGGGAAGGATTGGAGAATATAAAACCTTTGATCTTGGGGGAACATTTGAAGTATCAAACCTTTGATCTCAGAGGAAGATTTTAGGTATCAAACCTCTCATCTTGGTAGATTCATGTGAGGGATGGACGAGGATATCTTGGAGAAGTGTTGCATCATCATCCATGCATTGTAAGTATTCTCTTTGGGTTCTCATTGGAATATACTTGGCCTATTTCCTTCAAGCTTGTGTATTATTGCATGTGCTTTTCTACTGTTCTTTTAATGTTCATATATGATTTTTTTTTTATCTAATCAACTAGATTAGGAAGTAGTGGTTTCTCTTTGCTACCTATTGCAGGTATCAAGTTTCTCAATGGAGTTTGGATATCAAGCTCAGATTGGAAGTAGTGAGGACAAACTTAGAAACAAGGTGCATCACACCCTTTCTCCCTCTCTCCTTATGATTGGTTAAATTGAATTCAAAGGGATGTTAGTGTTCACTTGTAGTGTTTCTGTCTTGGTATAAGGGTTTGGAATCCAAGGGAGATTTCACCTATCCACAGGGGAAATATTTTGTAACACCTAGTCATCACCCGATTAATGTCCAGTCATCACAAAGTCATTTCCCATGTGTCATAGTGTCATTGGATACAATAGGTTTCTACATTTCATCATGTGATTGGTCACCACATATCATAGTGTCACATGATTTAATTTATTCCACATGTCATAGTGTCATAGAATGTCATGTCTTCCACATGTCATAAGATGATTGATCGCCATGTTTCATACTTGGATAGGGTTCCAATGAAAGAGAAAACAATAAGTATGGGAGTGGGATATGGAAGAGAGGAGAAGTGAGTTGGGAGGAGAGATAATCATATGTAGAGGATTGATATCATAGGTAGGTGAGGTCATGGGAATGGAGTGACAAGGAGGGTGCATCTGAACCTGCATGGGAGGGAGGAGCATAGACTCATGGGGATAAAAAAATATTTTAAGTATGGGAGATGGATCGAGTTCGAAAGTGAGTATAGAGTGAAGAGAGAGTGAGGGAGAGTGAAGAGAGGTGAGGAGGTGTGAAAAAAATTCTAAGTACGGAAGACTGGTAGAGAGTGTAAGAAAAATATGAAGATAAAACTAAGTATGCAAGAGTGGTGGGGTAGAGAAACAGTGTAGAGGGGAAATGTGGAAATAAAACTAAGTATGGAAGAGGAGAGTAGTGTAGTTCCAAGAAAAATGTTAAGGTTTTAATAAATTGAACATGTTTTGATAATTCCAAGAACATAAGTGTGGTTACAAGAAATATTATCTTTGTTGGACATGGAAGAAGTTCTCTTTGGGTGCTTAGACAAAAGCTTGTATATCTTGAGCATACAAACTCAATTTTTTAATCCATAAAATGCATGAAGAATATGAGATTGAGGGATATACCATGAACTATTGATCTTTCAAAATTTATTTCTCATGACATCAATTTTTTTTTATTTTCCTAAGAGCGATAAATCTAGGTGACCAAATTCGATCAACAACTAAAAAGAAGCACTAGTTGGTGGACAATCTCAAGAAATGTGAGTTTCCTCAATAGTCTTTGGTCTATTTGGGGTATATGATCAGTGGATGGGAGCTCATTATAGATCACGTGAATATGGAGGTCATCATGAAATGATCATTTCCTACAAATGTCACTAAAGTTAGAGTTTTTTTGGGGTAACACAATATTTGCAGAAGTTCATATCTTCATTTTCAATGATAGCTACAAAACTCCACACCATAAAAGACATTGGTAAGAGTTTCCAATGGGGGGGAGTCAACATAATTCCTTTGATTAGATGAAAAGAAAGATCAATCAAGCACAATTTCTCCCACTACCAAACTTGCAGAAGCCCTTTGAAGTGGAGACAAATGCAATTGGATATTCCATGGGAGCAGTATTTGCGTACGAACGAAGGCCAATATTATATAATTCTTAAATATTTCATGGGGAATTTCTCAACTACACTACCTACAACAAGAATCTCTATACCTTGGTACAAGCTATAAAAAATTGGAAGCATTATCTGATGGGAAAGGAGACCATCATCCACACTGATCACCAACAACTATAATATTTGCAGGAACATAGTAAGATACAACAAGCCATGCATTAAAAGTGGATGGGATTTTTACAACAATTTCATTTGGTCATAAAGTATAAGAAGAGTAGCACAAATAAGTTGGGATACATTCTTTCATGACCACCCACATCCAATATTACAACTTTGGGAACTATGATGCACATGGATCCCTTTACATTTGTGCATTTGGTCATGTTGCATGACATTTACAACAATTTCATTTGGTCATGTTGCATGACATTTTGATGTTGGGAAGAAAATTTCCAACTTATAGAGGTATGTGTACTGACCTATAATGAAATAATATGTAGCACAATATATTAGAGGATGTATAATTTGTTGTATCAACAATCCTTGTAATAGGAAGAAATATCTATAACATCCCTTACCTATACCCACTCAACCTTGGGAAAGTATTTCCATGTATTTTGTGGGAGGTTTACCAACAACTAGAATGAGACATGACTATCTATTTGAGGTGGTTGAATGGTTCATAAAAATATGCATTCTCATGACTTGTAAAAAGACCATCAACACACAAGAAGAAACAAACAAGTTCTTTGAAAAGGTTTGGGTTCACTTTGGGATACCAAGGAGCATTATATCATACAAGGATACCATATTTATTATTGAATTTAGGACTACATTGTAGGAGAATATGAACACTAAGTTGAAGAGGTCTAGAACATTCCATCCACACACAAATGGGAAAAAAAAAGTAATCAATAGGACTTCGGTACAACTTTTGAGGGGTTACAATAAAAATCATATGAAGGCCTGGGATGAAAATATGATCTATATAAAACACTCTTATAATAGAGAAGCCCACACTTATATTGATAAGTCACCTTTTGAAACTTTCTTTGGGTATTTTATACCTTATGTTATATATGGAACACAAGGAGGAGTGAGGGAGGACCTCAGAGGAGATTCATTAAAAGAAGAATTTTTTTTTGAGAAGACTAGGAAGATCTATTTACGAGTACAATAGACACCAAAGAAGTCACAACAAAAGTATAAGGATAGAGATGACCAACACATTATAGAAAGAACATTTATAGTGGGAGACAAAATATGGTTACAAATTAATAAGGAAAAGCTATAGGATCTTGGTAAAAAGATCAAGGATTTGTGGTATGGTCCTTTTGAGGTACCGGAAAATGTGGGAGTTAATTCCCACAAAGTAATTCTACCCCCATACATGCACATTTACTCAATAGTGAATCTGTAGAATCTCAAACTCTATGATCTTTCCATGTTGGATCAGGAGGAGGAGCAATTACTACCTTCCATAGAGGGATTAGCACCATATTCTTAGGAAGAGTTAATAGAGGATACATTTTTGTAGAAGTGGTCCAGAACTACAAGACATGGGCAACATGAACTTTGGTAGATTGGGTTGAAAGGACAACTTCTAGGAAAAGAAAAGTGGTAGAGGAAAATTTTCCTCACCTCATTCAGTAAAGATTTTGGGGATCAAAATCCTCCCTAAATTGGGAGGTATGATCCATATTGGATCATTATATTATTTTTCATCTATCTCGATACTTTGAGAGTGGAAAAAATTGGATGAATCAACGTGTACGGTCATTTTAGTGGTAGGTCCCAATTTGGAAAATTTGGGTTTGGAACCTTCTAGAGCCATTTTGAGGAATTAAACGACGGTTCTTGGGGTTTTGGTGTTCTAAAATTACACACACCCTTGACAGCTTTCTACAATCCAATACCTTTCCAATGGTGCAGATCATGTGTCAATCAAAGTTCATATGAAAAAGTTGTGCCTCCCTCAAGTTGACATAGCATGTTGACCACCATGGTACGAGAGGATTCCACATCATCCCCCATTACTCATATGGGGATAGCCACATGAGAAATTTCAAATATATTATAGAAGGTTCAAAACCCTATAACAATTGAGAGTTGATGAAGTCAAAAAATTACCCCTAGTAGATGGTTATCGAGCAATGCTAAATACCATGCCACTAGGAGGAAAAGGGGTTCCATTCTATGTTATTGTATTTCGTTCCATAGTAGAGAAAAACAAATGGGAGTGGGAAATTAAAGATAAAAACAGAGGGGSTTCTTGTTCTATATTAGCCTAATAGGCCACATGTCTCAGGTAACTCCATCGAGAGTGCCTTCTCCTTTGTATTTTCATTGTTTCCACACCAAAGAAAAGAGAGCAKGTCATCCTCACCTTCTAGCTAGGTTTTCATCTATAATAATTTCCTAGAGAAAATCTTTGTGTTATCTTGTGGATGGTGTGYGATTGTACTTTATTGTTCTCTATTTCACACATAAGTAGAAAATCAATAACTAAATCCTCTGGAACCTACAAGAATTTAACCTTCATAGTGTATATTTCAGTTTTATTGATTAGATTTGTTACGATGAACTGTTCCAATGGAATATCCATGATAGTTTACARATCAATGATTGAGCAATTCCTTGCCTCCTTTGGTTGATCAAAAAAAATTTCTCTATATTATCCTTATCTCCTTAGTAAGAATCCTTGATACCTAGCAAGAAAGGAAATTTTTTATTTTGATTCTTCTCTTCACAAAGTCCATAGATTTCCATAGTATTGATTGAGCATTCATTTCTATCATGTTTTTTTTGTGTGCATTTAGGGGAAAAAATAGCTATATATCTTTATATGTCTTGTTGCATCATGATTATATACATTTTATCCATATGCATATCCAATGAATGTAAAATATCAATGTTTATATCTTATAACAATATTCTTATTTCATTCTTTGTGAGCATTCCAAAATTGGATGATTGTGGGGCATCACTCCCACCACTCTTTCTTTTCTTTATTGTAAACCTAGAGTAATTATTGAACATTGTCTTTATGTCTTCATACTCCAAATGTAATATGTCTCCATTTCCAAGGCTATTCAAAGTTTCCATCAATTCCTTTCTTACTCTAAGCAACATGATTTTGAGGGAGTTGACATCTAGTTTGAAATATGACCCCAATTTTAACAAACATGGAATGATTCTAAATAATATCTCATCTGAGCCAAATTTTAACAAACATGGAACCATCCTAAATAATATCTCATCTAGTATCACTAGACTCAAATTTGTCCCTATATTAATCAATGATGGTTTTATTCATTTTCTCCCCACTTCTGATACTATTTCCTTCTAAAATCAAACCCTCTCAAGGTCGATTCCTTCAAGGTAGAGGGAAAAAGGTTGAGCTTTTGAAAATTTGTTGCATAGTCATAAGTCCTACAAATAGCCTCAAACTAAAAAATGAGTTTTTTTTTTTTTTCAAATTACAATGGACTTAAATTTAGTTTTTATCACCTTCTTGGAAATCATAACAAAAATTGATCGACCAAAGAATTACAACAAGATTGTTTAACTTAGATTGACATTAATTTATCAATCTAGGAATGTTATTCTTTTACAAGGTATTGTGCACTATGAAACTATAGTAATACAATTTTAATTGTAAGTTTATTGAAGTATATGGAATCTAATGCTTGCGTGAATATTTTTTTGGTTGAAAGAAATCTTGTGGAGACAGAAATCATGGGTTCAATGGCTCAATGAGGGAGAGAAAAACACCAAATTATTCCACCTTTCCATGATCCACATACACCTCATCAATCACATCACAAAGTTGGATGACTCACAAGGAAACATCCTGTTAACTCATCAGGAAATAACGCACAAGGTGGTAGATTTCTACAAGGATATCCTCTCAAAACCCAATGTGGACCGCACCTCAACAATAGATGGGTGACTCAAAACATCCCAACTATAATCACCAACGAATATAATGAGGCTCTCATGACACCAATAACGCAAGAATAAGTGGATTAGGTTATTCAGGAGTTACCCATAGGCAAGGCTAGATGGTTTCACAACATACTTCTTCCACTCCTATTGGCCTATGCTAAGAGAGGAAGTGTGGCAACTGGTGGACGAATCTCACATCTCTGACAAAGTTCTTCCATCACTAAATGCCACTTTCCTCACTCTAATTCCCAAAGAAGAAAGGGTTACTATTCCAAAGAAATTCAGACCCATAGTTCTTTGCAATGTGATCTACAAAATCATTTCCAAGGTCATATATCTAAGACTTAAACCAATTATCCCCTTCATCATCTCTAAGGAGAAATCAAGATATGTCGAAGGAAGGAAAATCATGGACAATGTCATACTTGTCCATGAAATCACTCGCTCGCTCAAAAGCACCCACACTCCATGTATGCTTCTAAAACTTGACCTTTCAAAATCTTTTGACAAATTAAGTTGGCAATACATGAAAGCTCTCCTATCGGATTTTGGTTTCAACAAGGACTGGATCTCTTGGATAATGAACCTCATTTCCTCAACCTTCTTCTCGATCCTCACTAATGTTTTCCCCTCTCAACCCTTCTCCCCCTCAAGAGGAATAGGGCAAGGTGACCCTCTCTCCCCTTTCCTGTTTGTCATAATGGATGAAGGTCTATGATGTTATATAAAGGCCTCAATTCAAAATGGATCCCTCCAAGGCCTCACTCTTCATGGGTTACAACCGACAACCTCCCACAATGAATTTTTTGATGACACACTGCTAATCAGTACCCCCACCATGCAAAAAGAAATTAAACTAAGTTCCATCCTTTCTGACTTCAGTGAAGCCTCTGGCGCCACATTTAATCTGGCCAAATCATAACTCTTCTTTTTTAATACTCATGTAGCAAACCAACAAAACTTTTATCAACTTATGAATACCCCTTATTGCACTCTCCCCTCTTGCTACCTGGGACTCCCTCTCTTTGACTCAGCAGCCAAAAACATCTTCTGGGATTCCCTCCTACTCTCCATCACCAACTGTCTTAGCAACTGGACCTTTTAATCCCTCAACCTCCCAGCCAGATTGGTTCTCTTAAATTCAATCCTCCAAGCCATCCCAACTTACCTCTTCTCATCCCTAGCTTCCCCGCAATTTGTCATAAAGAAAATAAGGAATATGCAAAGAAAATTTCTATGGCATGGACAAAACCCGAACAAAAAATGGGTCCTTGTCAGCTGGGACAAGGTTTGCAATCCCAAATCTTCAGGTGGTCTGGGCCTTTGGGACCCTAGAAAATTAAATAGCACCATGGGAGCATGAATTTGGTGGAGATGGCTCAAAGCACTAGAAGAGATCTAGGAAAAACTCTGGAAATGAAAATATGCCCCAAACATGCATCAAAATCAACTCATAAGAATGCAGGAGAAAATCCAAGGCTCCAACATCTGTAATGCGGCTTGGAAAAACCGACCACTCATATAGGAACATGCCTTCTAGGAAGTTTGGAATGGTTAGAATGCCCTATTCTAGAAGGATTCCTGGCAGAAAATGCCACCCCTACAACTGGAAGAAAATCTACAATCCTATGAAAATCACATTCAAGATATGGCCACTCTCAAAGTGGCATATTTGTGGACAGATACCCCCAACAACTCTCCCTAGTGTAGATGGAAATATATTCATCAGGAACTCCAAGTGGCAATGGACTATGACCTGTAGCACTGCAAACAAGCTACAACCCAAAGGTGAATCCAGAAAATCACAGACCAAGACATTCTCAGATGGGGATACAGACCTCATGGAAGCTTCACTCTCAAGGAGGGATACACCCTTCAGGAGAAATTCCATAACCTTCATAAATATAACATCTAGACAATAATATGGAAATCAAAACTCTAGCCCAAAATATCTACTTTCCTATGGCTTCTACTTTAGAAAAAGATCTTAACCTGGGACAATCTTCAAAAATGATGGTTCATCAGCCCCTCGATCTGCCATCTCTGCCATCTCCAGGTAGAAACCATGGAGAACCTCTTAAATAAATATTCACTCAATGAGAACATCTGGAACCAAGCCACTCAGTTCATTTGAAGAACCAAACGAGTTAAAAACAACATCACAAGCACCATTAGGGACTGGGGCTTAGGCTCCTTAAAAAATCCTATCCTGAATAGAACCTGACAACTCTTACCAAGATTCATAGTTTTGCAGCTATGGAAAGAGAGAAACAAAAGAATCTTTCACTCCCATCCATCTCCTCCCACCCTCCTCTAGAACACAATCCTCTTGCATCTCCAAGAAACTCTTCAGCTACAATCTTGGACCAAGTAAGACTTCCCAACTAACCCAGGTGAGCTCTTGTTCCTCAACTCCTGGGGATTTTTGTTTTCACACTCCACCCCTCCTCAACATCCCCCCCTTTTTTCAAATGGCCTCGGTCCCAAATTCAAAGCCTCATCGCAGAAAACCTCAGATGTGACACCAACAATTCTGCATATCTTTGGGGTCTTATCAAAGGAGTTTAAATGGAATTAGATCAAAACCTCACCTGTATGATCATTGAAGGAGACTCCAAAATCATAATAGGCTTGGCAAAAAAAATCCCGAATGATGGAGATCTAGGGAAAATCACACCCATCTGGCGCCTCCTTGTCCCTCTTCACAACTTCCAAGCTCTTCTCAGACCCTCTCTAACTCTAACCCCTTCACACATTTGA
>ML814313.1:103459-118565 GCA_009831015.1 Picea engelmannii | reverse complement strand
CCCCCCCCCCCCCCCCCCCCCCCCCCCCAAAAAAAAAAAAAGGAAATAGAGTATGGTGAGGGAATTTTCCAAACTCATTCATTATTAGCAAATAACGAATTACATGATTAAAGATTAGAAAAGAACATACCTCCACTTAACCAAGAATGATGATGAACAATTCAAGAGGAATATGGTTGATACTGATGTTGGAGCATGGAAGATGTGACTATTGCAGGATCATGAAAATGTAACTGCTAATGTTGCTGTTGCTGTAACTGGATCATGGGAAGTGAAGGAATCTAAACTGCTATTGTTGAATCATGAAAAATGTGGAAGGCAGAGAATGTGGAGTTGTGATACTCTCATAGATCTGGAATCAAACTACTGTAACTACTGAGGGGATCATGAAAAAGTGTATAGTCTTCACCCACTACAAATCGATGGTACAATTCCAGTCATGCGAATAAATGTTTCGATGTCGAGCATGAAGAGAAAACATTGGATTACCGACCATTGATGAATTTCGTTAACCAATGTGAGACAAACTCACCAGTGATGTCAATGAGTGCCAAGGTACCTGAGTACATCTTGCGAAGTGCGAATAGATGAGTTGATGTCGAGCCACTTGCAAAATCTAGCGATCATGGGACATTGATGTATTCCCATGATTTTCGGCGAGAGAATTTGCCATTAGGGCATGCAAGCCTCAAGGTACTCAAAAGGAACTCTATTCTATATCCCAGATAATGTGTCGAGGTCGATGGGGCAAGACTGTTGAAAGGTGGGCCTTAAGGAATCCCACATCAGTCAACACGAGTTTATAAAAGGATTGGTATGACTATAGATGTAAAGATCTCAGTAGCAATAGGGTTTATGGAAAGGAAATCAAGGCAGTGTGATCATGGAAAGGGAACTTGACTAGTTTTATTGACAAGGAAAAAGAACTAGAAAATAAGGAAGTGATGTATACGACTCAGAAAGATAGGGATGTTCGAAGTCATGATGGATAAGGCAATGATAGATAGCTTCAACACAGGAATGATCAATGCATGTTTGAAGTAACGATGGGGGTAAACATTCATGACGCGGACAGGTTTATGGAAGGTGTGGTGTAACAACAAACGTCATGAAAGATTGACTCCTTCAAACTGTTAACAAATATGTTTTTTTTATGAAAAAGTTGTGATTCTTGAAAACCACTGTGAATGGAATACGAGCGTCTTGCTCCTGCAATCAACCTTGAAACTAATCCTGCAATCAAACTTGTGAGAGAAACGTAAGATGTAAAATGAAATATTAAGTACAAATGCGAACAAATTCAAAATAGAAATTAAATGCAGTTATACCTTTTGTTCGCACTTGTTGGTTTCGTCATTTGATTGTTGCCAAAGTGACTGTCAGTGTAAAGTCGACCCTACCAGTATCAGGGCTCTCGTCCCATGGTCAAATCAATTACCTCTAAGCGAACCCCCTTCCACAAAACAACCACCCTTCTTTGAGATTTTTAAGGAAAGACTAGCATAATTATTTGTTGTTGCAACTATTAGAATGAGTTTAGTTCAGAACTGCTAGCAATGACATTCAAAGCAGCCACAATTTGGATTTCATCTGAAGATGTGAAAGAGATTCAAATACTGAATGACCTAGAAAATTAGTTGATACAATTTGAGCTCGACATAATAAGAATATACGGTGCCATGCTGCCAACGATTAGTGAACCAAGGTCCAACTCTCCACATGTAGAATTACATAAATGACAAGTAGTTGTAACTATTGCTCCAGAGTCAAGACGCCTTCCATGACCATCTATAATTAATTCTCATACTCCAAAGTTCACAACTATCATTGTCGAAAGTACCTATCCACCTTCCAAGGCATATACATAATGATGTAAAAATTAAATATGCGTTAATTTTAATGATACCCATCAAATTGACGATTTACGAAATGATTGAACTTCATAGGTGACATGTTTATTCTTTGTCCACCTATATTTGATGGGAAACTGTAAAAACATGCATAAGTCCGTCAAATTTAAACCAGGAGAAGACACGTACTTGTGTAGAGGAGTGGCCATTATTTCTCTCACCTACTGCGAGTGCATACTGTATGATTGGATATTGTTGCAAAGTTGGAAATTGTTCTAGCAATTCAACAATGTCTAGTTCCCTAGTTCTCAAGCAATCTGTTCAATATCATATTTTAGTACACTGTAGCATTCCAATCGTTCTTTCAGGAACAATGAACATACCCATGCTGAATAGTCCCAAGCATTTAGGCTAGAATCATCCTTGAAGTAAGAGGAATTGGGAATGTGGCCACTGGATCTACTACAATTGATCAACTCCTCCCGAAATGTGGGGTCAAATTCTCTCAAATTTCGATGAATAACAATCAAGGTTTTTAATGCAACCGCCCAGTTGTGTGTCTTGGAAAGACGTCTTACAAGAGCATGGATGCAGTAGGTGACGTCACAAAAAAAATAATTCGAATATGTTTTTCTTTTGCTATCCATTCGACAAGAGTTGTGGTATTCACAATAGCAATGTCTAGATCCTGGTGGTGTGGTTCTATTAAGTGTAACTATCGACTTCAGAATCATCGAAATCATAAAAGGAAATGTCTTGTAAGTTTCACACACACATTTTCATTATACAGCGGAAACCACCATTGCAAAGATCCTATTTTATTGCAGAGTGGTTAACCCTTGTTTGTGGAGATTGCATGCCACATTATCAAATAATGAGATCTAACATTAGTTATGGGATCCAAAATTTAAAATCTATATCAATCTCTTGGTAGCACAATGGTCAGCAAAGAATGGGATCGAGTCATCAATTGGCAGCTAAAAATTGACCCCAGAAAGGATTGATCCCAAAATCTTTTTGATATCTTAAAATGTACAATAACTAATCAATCCCATAAAATTTTCACTTGCATATCATTCTAGTTACCTAAATTTGTGACAAAAATCACGTGTGGATTCTCATTGATCAGAGGTGAGGAAAAGAAAGAGGTCTTGACTAATCAATTGATTGTTTTGTTGTTTTCTATCATAGATCCAGGAGCAGACCACCGAAGTATTTTCTTATTTCGTTGTCACAATTGCAGGTTTTTTTTTTGTTTCCAGGCTGCAGGTTTAGCATGTGTGGAAAACACAATTCAACCAATTGCAAGAAGAACACAGTTTCAACCAAAGTTTCAGCGTGATTTTACAGTTTTAGCATGATACAAACACAGTTTCAACATGAAAAAAACATCGTTGTATCAGCATGGAAAAACGTCAATGTATTAGCATGTAAAATTTTACTGTATGAGCATGTAAACTTTCACTGTCTCAGCATGTAAAAATTTCACTGTTTCATCATAGAAAAAAAACGTCACTCTATCAGCATGTATAATTTCACTATCTCAGCATGTAAAAATTTCACTGTTTCATCATAGAAAAAATTTGGTTTTGTTTTTATTCGTCTAATGTTTTATTGTGTTTACTGTTAAGCATGTTTGAAAATGGATTCATTCCTGAAATAAAAACCATCCCTATTTTTTTATCCTCGCGATCGCACAAAGCACGGAGGAGAGCATACTTATTCTAGGTAAAAGAAAAATATGAAAATGAAAACAAAAATTGAAAATGAAAGCCTACCTACTCTATGCTAATTAAATCTTAGAAATCAGTTACATGTAGTCAAATAACCAATGGAGCCAAGCACGAAATAGTAACAATAATATGTTTAGTGCCAATTTTTCGAATGAAAAATAGAATTTTACAAGAATGAATGAATCTAGTTGTTGTAACGACAAACTAACTAAATAAAAATAAAAATGAAATTTATCTAATCGAGTACTTACCTGGAACCATTGCTTGATATAACTTCCGTAGGCATGATTTCCCTCGCTCAGATCATGTTGTAGCTCCTCATTGTCCTCCTCAAGTTCCCCAGATGTTGATTCCTTGTTCATTTCTAGAGGAGTATTTAAGGTCTGGGCTGCTGTCAAGATCTCCTCTTCCCGAGAAGAAGAAATCCCAGCTTTCGCAAGGATATGAGTGAGTTGTTCCAAGATGACACTCATAGTTAAATCATATTACAAAAGGGGTTCTTACAACACCCAAATCAAAAAAAAAAAAAAAAAACTAAAAATCACACTTGCTGAAACACATGGAAACTTCTTCACAGTTGCAAAAATTGAAATTGTAGAAATTGAAATTCACACTCTGCATGCTTTGTCCCAAATGAGGCTGATGTATTACCTCATATTTAGGAATACATTGTCGGGGAGAACATGAGGAGTCTCCACTCAAATAGCTTCTATGACCCCTTACCAACACATGCAGACATACTTGCAGGAATTGAAATCTACACTTACGCTTCCAAAAATTGGAACACTCCCTACATTCCCTTACCCATATGTCACCTCAGATTTAGGAGCAGGACTAATCATACTTGCATGAAAATTCAAACTAAACTTCAATTCCCTTGCACTTCCTCGGCAATGACGCTAAAATGTGGGGTGAAATGTATTAATTGTGTTGTAGTACTTTCCCAACCATTTAATTTGTCATTCCAGGTTCGTAGAATTATGAAGTGCATGCACTATATGTGCAGGACTGAAGTAGAACTAATCTAATCTAATTTGTTGAAATCAAATTAATCTAGGAAAGCATTGAAACACTAACTAGGAAAACAAGAAATTGCATAAGGGAAAAACAATACAACATGTGAAGAGTTGAACGACACTTGACATATGTGAGCTCACACAATAAATCAATCTCAAATTATATTACAAGAATCAAATGAAAAAGCATGAAATAATAACAATGAAAGAATAAAAGCTAAGAATCCCCTTCTAAGACTTCAAGATAATATAAGTCTAATCTCTCATCTCTCCCCCAAAATGAAGAGAGAACACTCTCTTTTATACATGAGAGTCTTCAAGATAAGATAAGAGTCTCATAATTACAGATCCACTATTATCTCAACCACTTTCCTATTATTACAAGATATGATCCCTTCAAATCCTCCACACATCTCTCACAAATATTGGATAAGATACACCATCAAAATCTCCATGATCTTCTCCTTTGAATATGTTTGAATGATTGTCCCAAATATTCTTCAAATCTTCAAAGCTTGAAGATTAAATTCGAATTTGAGGCTAGGTGGTAATATTTGACTTTGTTGAAATCTTCAAATATACATGTACACATCATAAAACTCATCCAACCTTGAGATATAATGAAAATCTGTTAATTTTCTAATATTTAATCGTAAATTAACTTATAATACTAAAATGAATAAAGTGGAAAATAATAAGGTGAAACCCAAATATAATTATGGAAATGGTATGATAAAGGGTTTATTAGGACTATGAAATGTAAGTAATGGTGAAGGGAAAAGAGGACATAAACGTGACATTTTTGAGTCCTAACACCATGGTTCCCTAGTTTTCAGAGGGCACCAGCAGCAACAACACAACAACCATTAGCACAGAGGTTGCCCAATCAGGCAGAAGACATTGAAGAGTACAAGAGGGAGTATGCAGCGTTGGGTCATGACTTCCATCATGGCATGACATTGGTCGAGTACTGTGGAATTAGGGGCATGAACCATCCCAAATAACCTCAGAGAGGAGGAAAACAACAACAATAGGTGCAAAACATAGATTTCATCTGGAAAGTTGGTAAACTCACCATACCTTCTTTTGACGGATCGTGCAAATGCAGTACTAGAGATGGGGTAAAAAAGCTATACATGTACTACAAGCTCAACCAGATGACCGAGACAGAGGCTAGTGACCCTTTCACATTTGAGGGATAGTTGGATGGATAGGATGATAGCACATGTCCTTCATCTTCCCCATCAGGCAATGTTGAGGATTCAACACTTTGGTATAGTGGTGACACTTGTGAGGATTCATATGTGTTGGCACTTAGACATGAAGAGGTTAAGAGGTTGGATGACCTACCTATGGGTGTAGACATGTCTTCCAGGACATCATCTATGGAGGATGATGATCTTCCTATGATGAGCGAGCCACATTTTTCATCTTCTGACTCACCTATGCTAGCCACGACACAAGATGATATGAGTGGCATTCCTGATATGGTAGAGGAGACTTGTGTGGGGATTGTACACAAGGGACATATAGATCTATAGACCCAAGAGGAGAGGTATGTCTTGGAGATAGTTGACCTTACACATACCTATAGTATGAGGAGAGTGAGTCACCACTCTTGGAGATTCCATTTATGGATCAGGTTGTGGAGACTGACAACTTGTTGGGACAGTTACTTCCACGATCGATCTACAGTGATGAGGATGCACTCCTTATTGGATGGGATGACCATAGCCCATGTATAGACACATATGTATGGGATCCAGGCGTAGATGATATTAGTAGGGTGAGCGCACAAGAGGATACAACTGTCCATATAGAATACAATGCAATTCATATGGGGGTAGCAGTTGGTGATGGTGTGCAGTGGCATACAGGAGGACTCAGTAGGGTAGTGGAAAGTGGGTAGTTTAGTGCCTTATCTTTTGAGGAGTGTGTTGTTGTGGATTCCATTATTGACACTAGCAGTAAGGGGCATGAGGTAGAACCTCAGCGAGACTGTGATCAAGATTTAGGACATTGGATGGGATAATTGAGAGTCAGTGAGGACATGATCATGGCATCCACTCGATGCATTGATGATACAAATGCATTAGTGGCATGTTATTGTTGGAGGGCCTCAATGGCACATGATAGTTCAGATAGGGGACTAGCCATTGATGACTTCCATACACTCATGGAGAGAGTGACTGTGATGAGGTTCGACTACCAATAGTTATTGATGGATAGAGATTACCTATTGGATATTGGAAAGATGTATCATAGGGCACTGAGGGAGCAGGAGCTTGAGGTGGACCAACTCACTCATGAGTTCGTGAGAACATGAGGAATCTTGGAAGGCACACATGCAACCCTTCAGGAATCAAAGTCCAGATTAGATGAGCTCTTTGAGGAGATTGGTTAGAGATACACTATATGTATCTCGGTAGAGAGTCAGATATGTTCCTCAGTTACATTGTTGGAGGATATCTGGGTGTCACTAGGGCCACTATTTATGGGTAGTTCTAAGACAGTTTCTCATACAAATACACATGAAGATTCTAGAGTGAGAGGCAGTTACGAGGATTCTCTCATTTTTGTTCCAAGATTGGTTAATATACAGAGGTTGATCTGAAAGTACACCTTGGACATATGATGATGAGAGAGATGTACAATGGGATTCATGGGGACGCATTGGATGGCAAGGAGGAGACACACTTAGTGGAGCATGGAGATTCCCCTCCCTTGCAGCAACACATATTTCTGGGATATCACCTTCACAATAGGAACAAATATCTAAGTGATTATGGAGGGAGAGTGATTGAAAAACAATTTGTGGAGTTATCTACTGTTGTACCCAATAGTTGGAGTTTAGGCAATTATTCACCATGGGTTTTAGTGGATGACATTTTGGTCCAATCCTGGGGATTGACCAGAGCATATGATACTTTCTAGTCCCACAGTTGGTTGAATTTATTTATGATAGCCTTTCCCGACACTTTTATCATTAACAAAAACACTGGCGGAGCTAGACAGTGGTAGGGGACATGGAGATTTGGTAGGCTAAGACCACTTGACAGAAGTGTCTTGATTGCATATAGTAGGATAGGGGTGGATCATCAGGGGAAAACAATTGAGGTCCTAGGTGTGATGGAGAGTATCCTAGGCCATGGGACATAGGATATCTTAGAGGTTTCTACATATTCAGACTCTCATTGGGATGAGGGTGGAGGGATTTCGACAATTACCAGTAGGGCACATCAACAGTTAGTGGCAATTGGAAGTGATGAGCTTCCAAATTTGACATGGGATTCGAGAGTCCATTGGCTCGATAGTTTGTTTCATCTTATGAGGATCCACGCATGGAGGGTCCAGTATGGATACTTTGAGCAGACAATCATGATTAAAGTAGAGGATAATCAACATGATGGTCCATGTAAGAGACTAGCATGGGACCCTAGGATTACAAGGTTGGGCATTTCATTGACTGATGGAGATGTGCAGATGTTTGCAAGGGGGAGTCACTTTGATTTTCCATTGATTTTCAGTATTGGGGAGAGCACTTCACTGGTTGGTGATTCATTGAGGTCTTGCAGTACCTCACTATGGTAGCAACATGTTCAGTTGGTGGGGGCCGTGCTGAGTTTGGTATGGTTTGGTAGGATTGACCTATTTCGAGTTGAGGCCATGTGTTATTTGCAGGAGACTCATGGTGTTGATATGTTACAGAACTATACTCCACAGGGCATTGCAATTAACATTATGATATGGGATCTAGGGATTGGAGTGCTTGGTAGTTCAACATTGGATGAAGTTGAGTTTCGAGTAGAGTGGTTGCTCAGGGAGTTGACTGAGATTCTTTGGCCATTAAACATTCTACTCATCAGGAGCATGTCAGTGTCATGTGTGGTGAGCACTTGGAGAGACCAGATCTTGAGGGAAGTCTACATTGTGTCACATAGGTGGATATGGGACCCTGGTATCATATGTAGTTGGATTTTGTATTGCTCGAGGACAAGTAATATTCCGACAGGGAGTATTGTAATGTCCCCATTTTGAGACATTATAATTTTATAGAATGCTATGCTTACCAGAGTAGCCAGATAGGGGTGACAGAGAGTTCAGGAGATATTGAAGGGTTGTATTGGGCCTGACTTGCATCGTTCATTATCAGGATCCATTCCTCATAACTTGTCTTTGGTTTCATTGCATTCTGTCGATTTCCGTAATTTTGAGTTATTATGGGTCATATCTTAATTAAATTCACTAATAAGGTCATAATGGGCATATTGCTTGAAGAAACCTCTTACTGTAATAGCTCATCGGAATCGGGAAGAAGATCACTACATGATAAGATGATGAGAAGTGACTTTCAGTGGCCGGAGAAGCCATAAGGATGGATAAATCACTTTTTAGAGGCAAAATGGTTAATTAATTAATTAATTAAGTGATTTAATCAAGGAATAATAAAATAAAGTAAAAGTCACTTGGAGGGAAAAGGTCAACAACGAATTAGGGTTTCATTAGTGAATTAGAGTTTAGAAAATCTATAAGAGAAGGGTCAGCAACCTAATTCATCATTATGTAGATTATGACTTGTCATTGAGGAGAGAGGCGCATCTCAAGAGAGATAGTTCAGTGGATTTCAGGAGGAAGAAACCAGTTGGTTGATTTCAGTGTTGAGACACACCCTAGTCATTGGTAATATCACACAGGTCTTCTATCATTCTTCAGCAATAGTTACGCAGGGTCCAACAACAAGGGCACACTTATCCAGGGTGAGGGCATAGCTCCGGAGGAGGTTCAGTGAATCGATTTGTCCCATCCACGAAGAGTTCAGAGATTCCCCTTCGACCTAGTTGAGAGGAAGGCAAGGCACATCTTTTTCCTAGTTCCTCGTCAGATTCCTACGGAGGAATCATCTGGGGTTTATTTTCCAAACATGGAAGTGTGACACTTTTGGTGAACACATTCGGGGTTCCCGAGTGAGCATCAGATCACATTCAGGGAAACCCTTTCGACTCATTTACTAGTGGACCAAGGCGATCATTTTGAGATACATCTCGACTGATTCTGACGGTGGAATCACTAAGACCATTTTTTCCAGTGAGAGAGGTACGCATTCCCCCAAGGGGATCCACCTAGGGTCCAGACCCACCAACAGAGGGCCGGTCAATTACCAGGCCTGTGAGCTAGAGCAAGGCACACAATTTGGGACATTTTCCAGGCCATTCCAAGAGGTATATCCACCAGGGCAAACTTTCCAGACTTCCAACAGTTACCGTACGAACTGCCCTAGTTCCAACTCATCCATTGATCCTAGAGTGTTCATCTATTATCGGGTATTATCATTTAGTTTTCTTATTGTATTTCGGCTAAGATCCTTTTTTCTTTTGATCTAGCTGAGTGTTTCATTTTATTTAGCTGCATTCGGCCTTTGTACTCCACAGAGATATCATAATATAAACTTTGCAGTCCTTTGTCACATTTGTTATTTGTATGATCATTTATATGTTGTAAACGATTAGTCCTACACACACATTAGCAACATTTCCTAGACTAGTCAAGTCAGGAACATTACACAAATCCACCCAATAATGTATGGTTGTGGGTGTGGTGTTGTCGAAAATTCCAATTATTTGATGAACTTTGCTGATGTGAGGTTCTTCTAGCTTCTGCTATCAAAAATGAAATGCAACAGGGTCCCCTTCAACCACATCTGTGAATGGAAGAGGCACTCTCCCTCTTCAGGATATGATGGCTCTTTTAGTTGAATTATTTCATTCGCGATAGTGGAAGTGTGGTCTACATCAATGATATGTCTTTTTCCATTATTTTCTGAATCAGATTTTGAATCAGGGTTCAGCTCCTTGTCTTTGATCTTGGCCACCAATGACTGTTTTGAGAGACATTCATCGATGTTGGGCCATGGTATTTTGTGGAAGTCGCACCACTTTCCAGTGTCATTCTTCATCTTTCCCTTACCCTTATTTTCTTGTGGCTTGGACTAGTTTTCGGGAGGATGTTTATTAGGCCGTCTTTATCATGCTTTAGTTGTTGCGGATTTGTAGACCCAAACTTTTGTTTGTTTTAGTGCCTAAATTTCTTCTTGATTTTGAAAACATATCAATAGGCATCTCCCAGTCATGAGATGTCTAGGAAATCCATTTCGGTTTGTATGTACCGATGCAAAGCCCCGCGATATTTCAGAACCAGATGTCACTCAAGGTCTTTGATACCCATCTTGGTGTGCAAGGTATGGAAATTATTTGTGAACTCCAACACTATTTGGACCTTCTCTTGTCACAGTGTGGTCTATCTGATGTACTAGCCTTCATGGTTACCAACAGGGTAATATTGTTCTTTGAGCTCGGCCCCATATATTCTAGACTCCTCTTTGGAACTTTTTTCCCAGCAAGTTTCCAACCAATGTTTGAAATGAGGGAGAGCCTTAAGGAGTGCAAAGGTGATCTTTCCCTTGTCAGAAAAATTGTGAAGAGAGAAATAACCTTCTAGCAGATTTAACCATTTTTCTAGGGCATCCGAATCGACTTGACCTTCAAATACGAGAATATGAAAATTTACTTGTACCTTGAAAGGAAAGGTTCCTCCAAAGTGGTCGCTTGATGAATATGCGCCTGTTGCTATCGGCAAGGGTTGAAGGATGTGGAAAAAATACTCAATCATTTCGTCCCTCTGTTGCATGAGAGCTTGCTCAAGCAATAGATTAATAGAATCTTCTTCTCCACCATTTTTATTTTCTTCCGTCATAGAGGGTTTCTTGGGTGTGTGAGAGAGATTTTCCTCAATAGAGACAACCTCAATACCCAAATTTCTATACTCGGACCTCGTCGGGGACATGCACTAAAAAATGATAAAGAGCAGCCTGCTCTGATACCAATGATCTAGATTATTTTCGACAAAAAATGAGAGTGGATATATAATAAATAAATGTATAGAGATGCATCATATATCCAACAATATAACATAAAGATATTAGAGATACATTAATACATAATTTCTATTAATGAGAGAAATGTACAGACTATAAAATTCTAGAGCGAAAGACTCACTAGAATCGTGGCAGCTTATCTATGAGAAGAGATGTGATGGATACGCTCATTCACAAGAAAGATTATTAAAATGAGGCTCTAAAGGATTTTTTAACATAAATAAATCCAAAACCCTAACCCCAGAAGATGAAAGGCCAACAATTTTGTGGACCCTATTTTGGGTAGTTTGGTGTATCAACTTCCTGGGGGCGTAATTTTGGCATACGATCTTCATTTGGGGTGCACGATAGCTCGTTGGAAATGTATTGTTGAGGATATTCATTTTGGGGGCTCAATCAAAGATTTCAAATATCATTGAGGTTCTTGATCCCAAAAAAACTTCATTTACGCCCTCAAAATGGCCCCGAAAGTTTAGGATCCAAAAACTTGCTAAAAGTAGTAAATTGTTAGAAGACTGTTTTGATCCAGTTGGAATAGGTGGGTGGCCACCGATATCCACCTGGATAAATCCTCCATCCTTAGGAATCAATGGTCTCCATTGTGTTGAGTGCCTGGGGGAGAGGGGAAATCATTTGTTGAATCTACATCTTGGTGAGTTGCTTGCCTTGCTGGAGAAGTTTCGTTGCTTAGCTTGTTGAGGGCTGTCACGAACCTGTTGTTGGAAGGGTTGGAAATTTTTAACCAGTATGGATATATGAGATGATTGTGTGCAGAAGGAATCCTTCCTCTTTTCTTCAATCTTGTTGACCTACTTCTAGTGGATAGAAGGTTCTTGGACTGAGGCTTTAGTGGTTGCAATGTCCTTTTTTTCATCTTTTGAACAGACTGTGGCGAAGCTGAATTTTGTAATGTGAGATACTATCTTGCGGCACTGTTTAGGTGGGAAGATAGTTGGAAATACCTCTAGAATATTGTATATATTACCGCCCATAGTAACAATGATGCTACGGGGTCGAGACTCATAAATAACATGGAGCTTTCACATGTATTACCCAGAACTAGCTCTAATTATAATTGAGTTATTATCTTATAAATCAAATCCCGTTTTTGGGATTGATCATGTTGGGACTTATGTATGACCAAATCCCTTCTTGTGGATTGGTCAAACCATATTCATATTGTGGTATTTGAGAATTCGACCCCTAGGGTTTATTAAAGTGGTTTTAACCACTATTGGAAGAAGTCGGCCCTGCTTGGTGAAGAGACATAACCCTAGCGCTCCTCAGCTAGTATAAATAAGTGAGAATGGAATCTCATTCACTCACTCACTCAAGTCACTCATCTAGTGCGCAAGTTTTGAAGGAAGCTACAGTTAGAAGAAGAAGAAGAAGAGAGAGGTGCATGCTTAGTCTTGGATATTCTTTGTGCTTTGGTCTTTAGTCTTAGCATTGTATTGGCATTCTATTATTGAGGAGGTTTTTGTTGGGTTTTCTCTCCCATGAGGGTTTCCTAGGATAAAATGTTGTGTACCTTGTGATTGTGTTTCTTTTAGTAATCCTACTTATGCTATTATTGTATAGTAAATTGAAAAGAACTTAATAGCCGCTCTAAATTTCACATGGTATCAGAGCTAAACTAAATAGAGCACCTTTCACTAGGTAACCAAAAATGTCATTATTGTTGTATAAGAGAATTGGGGATTTTTATTGGAAAGGAAGTTTTTCCTAAAAACCATCTAGAAAAGTGCTCCCTACCCTATTGCATCTTTTGGTAGCTAAACTGCACCTTTTCAGTGGCCAGAGCCTCCAGAAAATGAAACCCTAGTTTTTACTGGTACCAGAAAACCAAAAAACTAGGAAACCAGAACTAGTACCAAAAGTACCAATCCATATTTGCATAAATCCAGTTTCAAGGGGTAAAACTTGAAATTTTTTAAATCATACAGCTCGAGCTTACTTGCCTCAGCCCAGCACATCTCCTAGTAAGTTCATTTTCAATTTTTGAGTACTTTCATTTTTTGGTCATTTTCCCAACTCTAGGTCAAGATGTCTGCAAGCACCAAGATTGTTGACAAGTTAGAAGGTGTGGAAAAATTTCATTCCTGGAAATATAGGATTTCACTCATTCTTTAAGAGAATGAACTTGCAAAATTCATAAAGGAAAATGTACCAAAACCCGAATAAGATGCAACCAAATCAAAGTACAAGAAGGATATGGTTAGGGCCAAAAGAATCATTGCAGAATCTATTAAAGACCACTTGATCCCTCAGGTGTCTTCTAATAATACTACAAAATACATTTTTGATTCCATAACCATAATGTATGAAGGAAAGAACATCAACCAGAAGATGAATTTGAGAACCCAACTCAAGAATACAAAGATGCGGAAAGGAGAAATAGTTCATGACTATTTCTCTAGGGTTTATCAATTCAAGAAACATCTAGAAGCAATTGGAGACAACCTATATGAATATGAAATCATAATGACAACTCTTAATGGTATCACAAGACCTTGGGATGCCTTCATTCAAACTATCTATGCAAGAAAGGAGAAACTCTAATTTGACAGTCTCTGGGAAGACTGTGTTCAAGAAGAAGGAAGAGTAGCCAACCGAGAAGCAATACTATTAAGGGATGAAGACAAAGACCTAGTTTCTCATGATAAAAAAGCAAATAAAAGGTTTCATTTCCAAAAGGAGACCCACTTCCATAAGGAATCTCACTCCCCAAGGAGATTAACCTATAAATAATCTCACCCTCCAAGGAGATTCCAGAAATATTAGAAGGGGCAAAGAAAATAAAAAGACTTATCCTCTTATCAATGCTATAATTTTGATAATATGGGACAAATTTCTAAGAATTTTCCTTCCAAAATGGAAGAATACAAGAAGAGTAATAACAAAATACAACATGCCCATGCAGTTGAAGATGATGAAGCACCCACGAAGTTGACCAAAGAATAAATTAAAGATTATTTTTTATTTTCTGCCCCCTCAGGATCCGTGGCACCTGGAGAGGATGTTTGGCTCATTGATAGTGGTTCCTCTAAGAAAATGACAAGTCAAAGAGCCATTCTCTCTAGCCTTACATAAAATAACTTTCCCTAGAAAGTGACGCTCGGAGATGATTACCAGTACCCTATCAAAGGAGTGGGAAAATCCACCTACAAACTTGATTCAGGGACTCCGATGAGAATGAAGGACGTACTTTATGTACTAGGTTTGACAACAAATTTTCTTTCTATCTCAGCCTTAGATAATAAAGGTTTGAGGGTTGCATTCATATATGGTTAAGTTATTATGTGGCCTAAAATAAAAACCATAGAAGATGAAATCGTTATTGGAACAAAAGAAGGTGGCTTGTATAAATTAAAAGGTCACTCAAATGTAGCCTTGAATCACTCCAGTGAGAATCCATGTGAAAATTGGCATAGAATACTAGCTCAAATCAACTACAAAGCCTTACAATATGTAAGAAAGGTAGTTACAGGTCTACTAGAATTCAAGGTTGATCATGAAGGTGTGTGCTAGGGATGTGCACAAGGAAAGAACATAAAGAATCATTTCTCAAAGAGC
>ML814313.1:69454-79826 GCA_009831015.1 Picea engelmannii | reverse complement strand
CTTCATCATTGTACGAGCGTTGGAATGGAGCTAGGATGGCGATGGCGAGAGGATGTGGCGTTTAAACGGTATGTCACCTATCCCTCTTTAGTTAATAAATTCAATATCTAAAACTTAAGGAAAGCGTCATGTTCTGGTGTGTTTTGTTCTAGATCCAGGTGGATCTAGGGAGATATTTTAGTGTCTGCACTTACCGATTAGTCCGATAACAAGAGGACTTCTTGCCTCAGGGTGAGGTTATTCATGTGTTGTGTCCTCTGGGAATGACATTTCAATATCAAGGAAGTTTTTAGCAGGTTTTGAAGAAGAGGCTCATTCTTGGTATTCTTTTGATTTATCTCTGTCAATTGAGGCCCCTAATCTCCCTAAAACCTGATCTATTTCTACCTCATAGATTTTCAAAAATTGTTATGTCATATTCTCTAATGTTGGTTGGGTGTCTTCTTGATTGTTTCCCTCTGAAGTTTGTTCTATGTGCTCAATATCCTGGACATTTTCCTATAAGGGTTGCTTTATTATGTCCTGAATTTCTTCAAGCTGTTTTGTTGTGTCTTGGATTTCTTCAAGGTTTCTTGTCCATCTGCTTCTCCTCATTCTCACAATGGGGGCTTTAGGAGAAACCATTGCTCTTTTTCTCTTTTCGATTAGTGCCCTTGCTTGTGAGGTCTGAGCTTCTGTCTGTGAGGTCTGAGCCTCTATCTGTGAGGTTCGAGCCTCTGTCTGTGAGGTCTGAGCCTCTGTTTGTGAGGTCTGAGCCTCTGTAATTTGGATAGGGTCTGCCTCAACTTTAGGTTGAGGAGGTGGAACTTTTGTTTGGGTAGTGGTATCCCCTTCTTGTATGTCTTCAATTTCCTGTGATGGATTTTCATGGTATAATTCAGGTTGTTATAGTTGTAGAGGTCTATTGGTCCCAATAAGATCACCCCAGGTTAATTGTTTTTGAATCAGGGATTTACTTACTATCAGTTTAACTAATCCATGGTGGCTAATGATAGTAACAGGATCCTTGGACTTTTATGTTCTGACGACAACCTCATGTAACATGGCATTTAGAAAAAAATGTAGATTGATTACTAACCTTTGTTTGAGTGACGCTAGTAGTTTGAGGTGGCGTGGTCAGATTACATCATATCGCCCATCACAGGTGATGTACCTCTGAATTACTCCTACCAATTCTTTCCATGGTTCACTGAGGGTGTTGGGGTTAAGCCCCTTTCCTTATTTATCCAATTCCTCACCAGGGTCTACGAAGGATTCTACAGCTTCTTTGAGCATTGTATATCTTCCTGTCCATTGAATGACTGATTTAGGGAGACCCGTAACCTCTACTACGATTTCCAGAGTAACTGGAATTCGTATATCTCGAACCATGGAGATTTCTCCCTGCAAATTCTGAAAGAATTCAAGCATGATGTTCGTATCATAGCCTTGCAGCCGGTTGAAATACTCCATCCACCCCAGGCAGTGTAGAAATTCTTTGGCCTACTCAATTACCTGTAGTAATGTTGGTTCCCTGCGCACACTTCAAACACCCATCAATTTGTGAGAAAATGAGAATGACTGTCATTCCTGGTTGCAAACTTGGTTAGACCAGCTTGGAGGAAATATTACCAAAATAGAAAATATCAGAGAATGGTGAGTGTATAAAAATGTGGGTTTTTCATTTATTACAATCATTACAAACTTATTAGAAAACATGTCGAACGTCCACTCCCCTCATTATTGTAGAGGTCGACCTCGACCGTCAGCGTAGGTGAAAGTAATGAGTGTAGGTATTTCTGGTGAGAGGTATTAATTGCACTGCCACCGTCGATGGGGACCAATCATGTATAATTTTCAAAAAACATATTAACTGTAATCATTAAATGATAGTCCTTTTCTCATGGGAAATTCAAATTTATTATACCTATACTAAAAAATGTTTTAAGGATAAATAAGTAGAATAAATTAAATCTGTTCATTTTTTTAAAATATTCCACATATCATAATGTCGTTACTTTTCTCGAGTTTATTGAATATAACCAAAGTGATGGCCCCGTTATTGAGTAAAGGAAATCTAGAGACACACAAAAACTTGGTGTTTTTAAGGTAAAATTCCATACCATAGGCAGAGCCACTGCTTCCAACAGGTGTCCATAGCCTCGACAGGGTTGCCTTTTAACCCATAGATGAGCCTGTATCCTTAATAAATATTTAAATCGTCTTTTCCCGACAAGACCACTATCCTGGTTTGGTAGCCAGATGATGATAATGCCACTCATTAGATTGTAACTTAAGTGAACAAGCTAGCTCGTGATGAGACCCCTTGTCCTTTGTCAAAAAAATGTCAAAGGCCATTACCCTGGTGTGGTATCCATAGTGGGAATGTCACTTACATTATTATCCTATGATCATGGTAGGTTGTCTTGTGATGAGACCCCCTATTCTTTGTGGGAGAAGTTTATATTTATTTGTTTTCTTCTCTCTTTTTTTTTTTATTTTTTTTATTTTTTAGGACTCTATTAAGGGAGGCTCGTGTATGAATACAGGGAAAGGAAACAAATTATGGTGGTTACTGGTTATGAACAAGTTTTAATATATTTCGAAGAAATTAATCCAAAAACAATTTGATAAGGTATGAGAGATAGTCCACGAAATAATGACAGATCATTATGATGCCATTTAGAAATAGTTATAGTGAAAATTATTTGTTGAAATTCGTACCCCAAAGGAATGGATAGAGTTTTAACAGCAATGAAGGAAAGGAATGACAATAAGGAAGAACGTAGAAGGAGAAGTACCTGTTCCTTTCAAGGGAACAACAATTTGCGCGAAGGGAACAACAATTGTTCCTTTCAAATGAACAACAACGATACTCAAAGGAACAACAATCGCATGAAGGAACAACATATATTCCTTTCAAATGAACAACATTTGTGCGAAGGAACAACAGTTGTTCCTTTCAAATGAACGGTATTTGTTAGTTTTTAACCATATCAATGGATAATTTTGGAAACTTCCCATGGAAATATATATATTTGTTTGTTGAATCTAAGGTTGATTAGTCATCAACTAAATTCATTCAATTATTATGGGTCATTTTATTTCAGAATCAAGTATGGGATGGTTTGTTGATGTCATGAGTTCATTATGGTTTCCTGATTACTGTTGCGGAGCATGACATATTCATTTTTCTGTGAAAGACAGGGTCTGTGTGATAAGATAAAGCAAGAGCGCGGAACATAAAAGAGTGTTAATTGTGTTGATTACAATTATCCTCCCTAGTTCTTATTTTCTCAAACAAAATGAAAAGAAAAGAAAAACTAACATTTAATGAAATCTACAAAAAATACTATATACAGTATGTACAGTGTAAACAAAATTCATCATTTATGGAATTGGGGTGGCTGGGTTACTTTCCCAACCAACCAAAATCTAAACAATAGGGTCCCTACTTACTTCCTGGTAGAAAGATTCTTTTGAAGGCGGTTGATGGTAGAGTCGTAGCCTATGTCCATTAACCATAAATGGATATCCAGACCCATCGATGGTGTTTAAAGTGATCATGCCATTATCATGTACTTCATCAATTTCATATGGTCCCAACCATCGTAATTTTCCCAAAAAATCCTGAAATCTGGAGTCATAGATAAGCGCCCAATCACCCTTCTTGAATGATTTCTTCTTGATATACTTTTCGTGTCAGGTCTCTCTTTGTTGTTGAATAATAGTTGTGTGCTCCACAACAGATATGCATGCTTCATCCAATTTTTTGAGTTGTTGAAGGCGTTTTTTATGTGCTTCTGTTAGATCCAACCCAATTTCCTGGGCCATCCTTAGGGTTTTGATCTCAAACTCGATTGGGAAGATGGGTTCTTTACCATAGACTAGGTGATAAGGAGAGTAGCCAGTGGTGTTACACCATGTTGTGCGATAAGCCCATAAGGCATTTGGGAGCTCAGTGGCCCAATTATATCAGTTTTTCAAGACAGTATTTTTCAGGATTGCCTCCAGGACCTTATTTGTGCTTTCTACTTGCCTGTTTTCCTGTGGGTGGTATGGAGAAGTAACTCTGTGCTTAATATGATAATTTTCTAGGGTGGTGGTGATTCTATGGGTTGTAAATTGTGACCCCCCATCAGTGATTACTTCGAGTAGTCCATAGCGTACAAATAATTTGAAAATAAATTTGATGACTACCTTTTCTGTTGCATTTGGTAGGGATTTTGCCTCTACCCATTTGGTCATGTAGTCCATTGCCACTAGAATATAGGCCTTCTGATTTGAATTTGGATTGAAGGATCCAACGAAGTCTAGTTCCCATCTCTCAAAGGGTTCTGTGACTACTTGTGCTTGCAAGGGCATTTCATCAGCCCGACCTGGTTTTTCCATCCGCTGACAACTGTCGCAGGTCTGGACGTATTTCTTCGCATCTCTGAATATTGAGGGCCAATAGTAGCCCATCTGTAAAATTTTGTGTCCAGTCCCGCGGTCTACAAAATTCCCACCATAGGGATTGTCATGTCCTGCCTTCAGTATGTCATAGATTTCATCATCTTGTATGCATCTGCGGATCTAGAGATTAGATCCTATCTGGAAGAGATATCCACTGATCCAAGCGAATCGTGCACTACACTGGATGATCAATTTTCTTTCCCTTGATGATAGATGTGCCGGTAATCTTCCCACTGCCAGATAATTTTCCACATCAGCGTACCAAGGTGGCTTTGTGGTAACGACAAACAAATGCTCATCTGGAAATTGATCTTCAACTGTTAAGGAGTCATTTGTTTTGGGTATGTGGGATAGGAAGTCTGTGACAAGATTTTCTCTCCTGGGTCAATCTTTGATGGTGATGTCAAATTCCTTCAATACTAATAACCACCGAGTGACTCATCCATTAGTAATTGGTTTATTATATAGATATCTAATAGTAGAATGATCAGTATACAAAATAACTGGATAGCCTGTTATATAATGAAGAAATTTATTGATGGCATGTATAACAACTAAAAACTATTTTTCTATTACTTTGTAATTAAGTTCAGCTGGAGAAAGATTCTTGCTAATGAAACAAATAATGTAGGGTTTATTGTCTTCTTCGTGTCCAAGGACAACGCTTATAGAAAATATCTGATGCATCGGTGGAGATGTGAAATGGTATTTTCCAATTTGGTCCCCTCAACACCAGTGTTTTTGATATCATCTTCTTAAGTCCTGCAAATGCCACATCACACTTGTCAAACCACTGAAACTCCACATTACCAGACAAAGCTTGTAAAGGTGCAATGGTTCTTGCAAAATTTTCCATAAATCTACGATAGTATCCAGAAGCACCAAGGAAACTACATACCTATGTTTGTGTGTGTGGTGTAGGTAGATTAAGGATAACCTCTATTTTTGTTGGATCTACTCTAATTCCATCTGCAGAAATATAATTCCCTAGTACCACACCTTCTATCATGATCATATGACATTTTTCATGTCTTAAGCATAACCTGGTAGCAATGCACCGTTCTAGTACCATCTCTATATTATTCAGTGCTTGATCGAAGTCGTCACCATAAGGAGTGAAATCATCCATGTAAACTTCAATCCCTTCACTGATAAGATCATTGAATATGCTCATGATGACCCTTTGGAATGTGGCTGGAGAATTACATAGTCCAAAGGGAAATACTTTGTATGCAAAGGTACCCCAGGGGCATGTGATTGTAGTTTTATCTTGATCTTCTGGGGCGATCTGGATCTGATTGTAGTGACTAAAACCATCTAGGAAAGAAAATAATTTATTTCCTGCCAAAGTATCCAGGACTTGATCGATGAAGGTTAAGGGGAAGTGGTTCTTTTGAGTGGCTTTGTTAAGTTCCCTGTAGTCAACACAGATTCTCCATTTCCCATTTTTCTTGGGGACAATCACTAATGGGGAAACCCACCAGCTATCTGAGATAGGATATACAAAATCTACATCCAACAACTTTTGTAATTCTTCTTTAACAATATCCCTGAGATGGGGATTCAATCTTCTCTGTGACTATCGGATAGGTCAGGCATATTTATCAATATAAATGTGGTGTGTGCAGAGTTGTGGATCAATACCTTTCATATCAGAATACTCCCAGGAAAAATCTTGCTGGTATTTAGAGATGACTTGAATTAGTTTTTATTGTTGTTGATCATCTAAATTTGCATTGATGTTTAGACACCTCCCTGGTGCAATCTCAACATATTTTTTGTTATGAACAATTGTACTTGGGATTTTTTGTTCCATTAAATCTTCCAGCGGGTCTCCCTTTGCTTCACAGTCTAGAACAACTTGGAGCATATGGCATGTTGGGTTACCCACGGTGGTTGGGCTATTAATGAACCCACTGATTACGTCATCCTATAGTTGGTTCTTGAGTCTGAGAGATTTTTCTAGTGTGAGAGGGGATCGTAAATCCTTTTTTGGATATCATGGTTGTGGAAATTGTGGATATACAAAATTCGGGCTTGGCTTGGCAGGAGGATATAAGATGAGATTCTTTTTGATACCTCCTCTAGAAATTGTCATATTACTAGTTTGACATCCTATGTACGCATCGGTTTTTGTGAGCCATGGTCTTCCCAGTATCAATGGATTCCCTTCAAGCCCACTTCTTGGGTTGATGATGAGGAAATCCGCTCGATATTCTCAAGAGTCAGTTGAGATGGCTATATCATGTAATGTGCCAACTGGTCGAACCACCGATTGATCTGCCAATTGTAACATAATTGGGGTGGGTTCGAAGGAGTCAAAACCCAGGGTATTGCAAGTTTCCATAGTCAGGATATTGATGGCCACCCCCAAATAAACTAGTGTATTTGGAAAAGAACATCCCTGGATCTGAACTATTACTATGGGATTCCCTAGATCCACATATTTGATTGGTTATTGTCTGCCAAGAATTAGATCAAACAAGGCTCCTACTACACGAACTGTTGATGATGAATTTTTTATTTTCCTAACAGGATTCTTCCCACATAGTTCCTTGATTGTTTTTGCATAAATTGGAATATCTTGTAGAGCCTGCAGGAGTGGAATCTTGAAATATAAATTCTTGAGTTCCCCTACAATGTCGAAGTTGGGATATATGATAGGTTTTTCTATCATCAATCTTTCGGGGTACGGAGGGGAAGGAGTTGCATCCTTATCAAGGCCCTGTGATTCGACTGTGTTTCCCCCCTTATCGATTTCTTTCGTTATTACCATAGTCAAGGGTGTTATTGCTGGTTTTTTTTCATTCTCTTGCTCTTGGGAAACGTTATTTTCTTCAGGAGAGATTATACGCCCCAATCTCAACCAGAGTTCGTTGCACCCTACCGAGTTGGGTTCCCTTCCCCATTCTCCATAATCTGGACAAGCTGAGCTAGTATATTATTAGGATTTGGGTGAGGTTGGGTTGTTAGTTGGGGGCACAATTGCGTTATAGAGTTTTGGGGTAGTTGGAGTGGAGCTTGAAACATCGGTTGGGTTTGAGGGGCCATCATGGGTTGATTGTTTATCCCCATGGGGCACTGCCAATTCTAGTTCCAATTTGGATTTTGGGTAGTCATGTTGGGCCACTATGAAGGGTAGGGGTTATTTGAGTTTTGTCAGGATGAGGTGGGGTATTGCGAGTTAGGTCAGGTAGAATTTGCAGTTGGATGATTCTGCCAAACAGGATTTGCAGTGGGCTAGTTTGGCCAAGTGGGATTTGCAGGTGGGTATTGGTGGGGTTGCCAGTTCTGATTAGTAAACGCCTAACCCTGCCATGCATTACCCAAATTTTGTTGTTGATCATGTTGTCCAGAAAAGAAAGAGGAAGGGTCCTATAGTGTATTTGGAGGTCGGGTTTGCCATTGACGACACTGAGCCATCAGATATAATGATTATGTGTCCTCTTCCACTTCTCTTAAGACAAATTTTAGTCCAGGGAGTGATGGGCATTGTTCTGTGTCATTATCCTTGGCACAAATAGCGCAAACCTGAACCACATCCAAAGGACAATCCCTTGGACCATCTTTTCTTCTACATCTATGGAAAAATATGGCCAAAGTCTGTTCTACTTTTGTTTTTTCTATTTGGCCTGCAACACATCCAATTGTGTAGTCAGAGTGCTCATAATATATGTTTTGAAATTTTCTAAGAGATTACCAACTTCAGCTCGTGTAACACCCCCGCTGGTAGTATTGCTATTTCTGGTGAGGGAAGTCCACATTCCTGATATGGTCCATGTGCTTCCTCGTGAGAACCTGATACATAATCAAATGATGTTGTCATAAGTTTCTTGATAAATGTCACCCTTCCCAATTAGATTCGGTGTTTCTACCCATTCATCCTTCATACCTTTAATCATAGTTTCTTTAAGTACATCACTTGGTAATGTACCATAGGGTGATATTTGTAAATTATATTGAAATCTCTCAACATATTCTTCTAATGATTCATTTTCTTTTGCGGTCATCTGAAAGATTTCATCTTGTAGGTCTCTGGTTCTATAATAATCCTGATATTTTTTCAAGAAGGCCTATTTCATCTCATCCCATGAGTTTATAGTCCTGCTTCCTAATCCCATAAACCAGCGTAGAGATGCTCCTTTCAAAGTGGAGGGGAATGGTTTTAATTTTTGGGGTTCAGAGGTGTAATCACACCCTCTACATAGGACATAAAACTTGAATAAGAATGCGTCTGGGTATTATGAGATCAATCCATGGAAGGTTGGCAGGTTCTGTAGGGGGATTGCCTTGATGGGGGCATTGGAAATTAGATCAACTATTGGATATTCCAATGTGGAAGTCTGGGGACGTTGTTGATTTGGTTATACCATTTGATAAAAAATGTGACATAAATCTTCAGGAATTTTTTGATCCGGGTGTTCTATTCGAGGTGGTTGATTATTTGATCCTCTAGGGGATTTGGTTTCACTCCCTCTATCTAGGATTTCAGGTATGCCTTCTTTCACAAGAGATTTAGGATCAGAGGTTGGTGATGGGTCTGCCTTGGCAACCCCACTGATTTCTCCTTCTACCTCCTCCACATTATGATAATTTCCCTCTTCTAAAGGGTTGAGAGGTGGAAGATCTGTGCTTTGAAAGCTTTGCTCAGTCCCTTTAGTTTTTTTGTGAATCTCAGCGTGGGCTGGAGTTGGTGAGACTGCTACTTGAGGGATTCGTGTAGATCCTTTCCTAGGTCCAACCAAAGCTTGATATTTGGCTTTTTGGATGATTTCATCTCTGAAATTGATTCTTCCAGGGAGCATCAGGACCTAGGCTTTGGTCATTTTTGGTGGGGGTTTTGGTTTTTCAAGATATTTCTTATTAGTCATACACACTTCACGCATAAAGAAATTCAAAAATAAACACCTATGAAACCTCTTAATGCGTCAACTGGAGGTAGGCGTTGGCATAAGCATCTTACTTATTTCCTGCATAGGTTCTTTCCTTCCGTATTCAATACCTCATCCTCCAGAGACACATTCTATGATACCTTTGACATTCTCCCTAGCAACGATGCCAAAATGTTGGGCCCTAAAGATGTCCTAAAAACAACCTTAGTTTAACATTAATTTATCAACCCGAGGATTCATATTTTATCTCAAGAACATCGGCAAAGTCTATGCAGATAGCTTGTAGAGGCTAAAATCACATAGCTAAAGCAAACCTGAGTTTATCCACAATCAAGTTCCTCAAATGTTCATCTAATGTTTCTAAGACTAAGACCTTATTTAACATAAATGAAATCTAATTACTAACATGTTGTGAATGAAAAGGAAATAGCTAATCTGTTGAATTCATTTAACTAAGAAATAATGATTGAATCTAAGTAAAGACTTGTAGAATTAACTATTAATTATGAATCGAATTGCTATAAAGGAAATAACAAATTACTCTAGTGGAAAGAAATAGCAATTGTAATCTAATCAAAAGGGACAGAAAATATAACTGAACGGAAAGGAACAACAATTGTAACTTTAACTGAAAGGAATGAAAAATGTAACGTATTTGAAAGGAACAAAAAATGTGAATCTAAGTAAAGGGAACAACGCATATGAAAACGTGAGGAACTATCAAGCAACAAACTACGGTAATGGAAGTTGGAATCAACAATCATTAACACTCAAAAGAAATGTCTATCTTTTGTATGCAAAACAATATGAAATCATTAACACGCTTATGCATTCATCTTAACTATTGTGAAAGAGAATTGAATCGTAAAATAGAAATCAGATTGATACAATTACAACTGAAACAATAGCTCCTTTAGACTGGGCCCTTGGTCCTTAGAAGCAATGCTACTAGAAACTTAGTATGTAGAAATGGTGAAAATGATCAAAGATTTTATTAACTTCATAGATGGTACATCATTCACAAAAACTGCTTGCGTAGAATAACT